>CAUYLG010069755.1:0-43127 GCA_963573385.1 Cacajao melanocephalus
GACCCTAAGATATCCTTCCTTATTTATTTAGTTTTTTTTCGAGACAGAGTCTTGCTCTGTCACCCAGGCTGGAGTGCAGTGGCATGATCTCGGCTCACCGCAACTTCTGCCTCCCAGGTTCAAGCGATTCTCTTGCCTCAGCCGGCTCACTGCAACCTCTGCCTCCCAGGTTCAAGCGATTCTCTTGCCTCAGATTCCCGAGTAGTTGGGATTACAGGCATGTGCCATCACACCTGGCTAATTTTTGTATTTTTAGTAGAGATGGGTTGTCACCACGTTGGCCAGGCTGAGTTTGTTGGCCAAACTCCTGACCTCGTGATTTACCTGCCTCGACCTCTTGAAGTTCTGGGATTACAGGCATTAGCCACCATGCACGGTCTCCGCCATTTCTTAATGAAGAAAGCGGGGAGATCACTTTATTTAATTCAAAAGCTCCCAGCACTTTGGGATCAGAGGCAGGCAGATCACCTGAAATTTTCTTAAACTGATCATCTTTTTCATTGTCATGACAAAGGGTAACATTTTGTTTTCAGTCCTTTAGTGCTTTTTAATAATTCACCATACATATTTTACTTATATCTCATTGACTGTGAGACTTAGCACCATTTACATTTGCAGTCCTGTCAATATAATTATCTGTATTCCCTATTGGAGTAATGGTGGAAATTGGGTCATTATACAATTTAAGAGACACTTCCCCAGGCACCCATTATGTTCTTAGGAAGTCAGGAACAGAATTTAAGATTATTAGTTTCACACATCATGTTTTATCCATTAAGTTTGTATATTGGATTCAACACTTTATGGTTTGTGTGAGCACTTATATGTGACTCCAGAGAGAAACAGAAATATTACTAAGAGTTCTTCAAATAATTTTGATAATCAAAATCATGTATAATGGTAGTGCCAGGCCTCTGGTGGTCATTCTGGTATGTTTAGCATGAATATCAGTGAAGGAAAACAGCCTCAAGACGCAAAGAAACAGGGACATTGGTCATTTCAGGATCAGAACCTACTGAATTTATACAGATCAGCAGAGGAGCCCAGACAGATCTCTTTTTTCCACACCATCTCTCTCAATAAATAGCCTTTCCTATCCTGAAATTGATCCTTTATTTTAATAATAATCCATTCTATCACAATGGTTATGTTACTTTTTACAATAATCACTACATTGGCATGAAACAATATGAAAATTGTAGTTAAGGGGTATACATGCCTGCATTAAATCCTAATTTTGTCAACATCACATATAGCCCTGAATCAAAACCAAGCCTCTAAAAATCTTCCCCGGTTGATTCCCTTTGATGTCTGACTTATATAGTCATACAGCTGTAACACTCTTCTCTTCGTAGCAAGGATAATTCATTACATATCTTTAGAAAGTTAATATCGTTATTTTGAAGATGTAGAACATAAAGTTGGGACTGAGACAAAAGCAAAGGAGAACAGATGTTTCGGAAGATATTGTTTACTTTTCTTAAGATTTTAATCTCACTAAATTAGCTAACAAAACAAAGCCAGGATAGAAACAGGCTGTCTGTAGGATTTAGTTGCAATGGAGCTCTGTTTGTAGTTTGTGGCAACTGCCATAGCAGGAGAGCAGAGTAACAGGCTAAGCCAGATGCCCTTCAGCATCCGAATCAATTCATCAACGTGCAGCAGGGAAGCAAGAGTCAAAGCAGCCAGTTCAGGGAATAAATCTATGAATACTCTAAGATCAGTGTCCATTTTGTAAATGTAGAGGCACAGAAGCTCTTGTCTTTTTCTTTTTTTTTTCTTTTTTTGAGACAAAGTCTCGCTTTGTCACCAGGCTGGAGTTTAGTGGCATAATCTTGGCTCACTGCAACCTCTGCTTCCTGGGTTCAAGTGATTCTCCTGTCTTAGCCTCCTGAGTAGGTGGTATTACAGGCATGAGCCATCATGCCCAGCTAATTTTTGTATTTTTATTAGAGACAAGGTTTTGCCGTGTTGGTCAGGCTGGTCTCGAACTCCTCACTTCAGGTGATCCACCTGCATGGGCCTCCCAAAGTGCTGGGATTATAGTCTTGAGCCACTCCACGCTGCCAGAGGCTGCTCTGTTAAATCATTTTCATATGAATATATGAAATCTAAGTTAAGCAGGAGTCTTTGAACAAAAATTAATGTGGTAGAATGATTTCCCATAGATACTGTGTTGGAAGAACTTTCTATAATCCTGAATATCTGATAAATGTTAACTCTTCTCTAGGTACCAAAGTAATAACTTGTGAAAGTTACTATAGTCGTGGTTTACAAACATTTAAATAAAGTCTTTGAGGCTTAAATAAAACAAACAAAGAGAAGAATATATGGGAAAGAAAGAAACCAATATATGACTTTATTAAGTTAGCTTTATTTTGTAGGCTGGGGCATATTTTGCTAAATATATAAATATTGAGTTTATGCCAATTTATATCAATGCAGACATTTTGCTATAAATATTGACTTGTTATAATAAATTTTGCTTCTGGAATTTTAGACATTTGTGTCAAACACACAGGGCAAATCTGTATTCTCTTGCTTGCGTGAGCTTTCTTTGTGGTATTATGATACCTCATTTTGCTAATTTTATTCAGTGCTAAAACTTGGGGTAGTAGTAGTGGAGTAGATCACCTCAATATCCTGTACTAAGAAAGAAGACTACCTACCATCCTTATAGAAAAAAATTAATAATCTTAAAACTGTGAACTTTGATAGAAATAGGTCTAGGGAATACTTAGGGGTAAGGGGAAATGAATGAATTAGAATTTGTATCACAGTTTTGCCACAGTTAACTTTGGGCTGCCTCCAAGAGGTGAACCTCCTCCTTCTCTAGCCCTTGGCCATGTGTGGACTAAAACTCCTACTCTTAGACTTCCTTATGGCTACTGAGAAAGGCTAGAAGTTCCAATAAAACATTGTTAAATTCCTAGGAAAATAAAAGAAAATTGAACTTGAAGAATTTGAGAAAACTGGAGACATTTCATTTTACAGAGTAGAGATTTATGACTTTACTAAGTCAGTTATTTTTAGAAAACTGCATAAGTTTGTTCATACCTTGACTGGGAACTGTGCTCTTAACTGTCTTCTGGAAAGTCAGCATATTTTTACTCGAAATATGGGAATAACATCTCAGTCATCTAAACAGTTTTCCTTAAAGCCTAGAGTGGCTTACTTGGCTGCCTATCAAAAAAAATTATTCTCAGTTTCTATTCAAATTTCCCTCAGGCACATCTAATTGAGAACAATTATGTAATAGGATTGGAAATACATTGGTTAAACCAAATGCACGTGCGCGCGCGCACACACACACACCCACCCACCCCATAAATTTACCAGTTCAAGACTTAGAGTCCAGTAAGAGGAGGTAAAAGGTAATTGGGCTTTCTTGTATGTGTGTTATTGAAGCAGAAGCGCAATACAGTGGAAGACGGCCAGGAGATCACTACTATATCTGATATAGGTCCACTCTCCTAATATTGATAATTTGTGTTTTTGCTCTTGTTCTTAACTAGCCTGCCCAGAGGTTTATCAATTTTATTATCTTTACAGAAACCCAAATTCTAGTCTTCATTGGATTTCTGTATTGTTTTTCTCCATTTTATTTCACCTAATTTCAGCTTTTTTTTCTTCTACTTGCTTTGAGTTTAATTTTCTATTCTTCATTTAATTCTTAAGGTGTCTGCTTAGTCCCCTTATTTAAAACTTTTTTTTAATCTAACATAGTATAATCATTTATTTTTTCTTACCTAACAGTATAATCATTTATCCTGCTGTAAACTTTTTTTCTAAGTGCTTATTTAGTTGCATCCCACAAATTATGACATATTGGGTCATCATCATCATTTAGTTTAAAATATTTTCTAATTTCTCTTATGATTCATTTCTTAACTCATGGGTTATTCAGAAGAGTGTTGCTTCATTCTCAAATACTTAGCTATTTTCTAGTTGTATATCTGTTATTGTTATTGCTTTCTAATTTATTTTTGCCCTTATTTCAAAGACAGTGTTTTCACTTATTTTAGAATTTCAGACAGCAGGTTTTTTGTGGGTTTGTTGTTGTGGCGGTTTTTTAGTTTTCGTTTTTTATTTTTAGTCTAAAAATTATTGTTCTAGCCTCTGGTATTTCTATTTAGGAATCAACAGTAATTACGATGGCTCTTCATTTACATATCTGTATTTAGGTGGTGGTGATCTCCGTATTTTTTCTGTATTTTTGACTGTATGCATATATATTGTGATCTGTTCATGTTTTATGTGTTCTACTTTGATTTCTGCTTAGTTTTTTTTCCGTTTTTATTCCTTTTTGGAAAATTAAATTTGGAAAATTTTCACCCAGTATTTCTTCAAATAGTTTTGCTGCTCCTACATTTCTGTTTTCTCTCTTTTGACTCCAATTACGGTTGTTTTAGAGAGTATGATATTGTCTAACATTACGGGATTTTTTTTCTGTTTTATTTCTCTATATTTGTTTGGATTATTTATTTTGATCTGCAACCTTGTTCACTGACTACTGCTTTTCTTATCTCTAATTGGCATTAGTGAAATTTATATTTTAAATATACTTTAGTTCTATAATTTCCATCTGAGTCTTTTTTTAGTTTTAATTTCTATACTAAGATTTCCCTGTATCTCCTTTGTGACCATATTTATTCATGTTTTTGAACATTTAAAAAATAGCTGCTGTATATTCTTTGTTTACTTATTGTAACACCTGATTTATATCAGTATATGTTCCTATTGACTGATTTTTAACTTTGAACATGCTTCACACTCTCCTCTTTCTTCATATTTTGTGTTTTTATTGAATTATTGACATTTTGGACAATGTCTTCTAGATCCTCTGGACTCTTATTCCTTCTGCAGAGTGTTTTGTTGTTTTCAGAACCCAATTACATTACTGGCTGATCCCTGTGAATCTGTTTTGCTTTTATACTTTCTTAAAACAGATACATTTCAGTATTGCCACAAATGCAAGGAAAAACAAATATCCCGGCTACATAGCCTTTTCTTGAAAGGTATGACTCTTTCGGAATTTTAGTGGAAAGCCTCAGGTGTTTAAGACCCTCTAAGTTAGTGTGATTCAAAATCTTAATTCTGCCTTCTCTGCAGGGGTCAGCATCTGAGATAACTGCTCACTTTTTTAGTCTTCTTATAGATTACTTTCTTTTGAGTTCCTTGGAGTCTTCTCTATATATGTGCATTTCAAGGATCAGGTAATGGTAAGAGCAGCATTCAAATACACATTTGAGATGGGGGCAACCCCTGAATCTTCTTCCTTTATTTTATTTTTTTGAGACAGGGGCTCACTCTATCCCAGGCTCGAGTGAAGCAGCACTATCATAGCACTGCAGCCTCCATCTCCTGAGTACTTGGCTATACAGTGTCAGCTGCCATGCCTGACTGAGGAGGAAAAATAAAATCGAAAATAGAAATTAATTCAGAATAGATAATAAGTTTTAAAACTAGGCCACAAAAATAATTACCAAAAAAAAAAAAAAAAAAAAAAGAAGGAGGAGCAAGTAAACCACCCCTTCCAGCATAAATTTGCCTACAGTTAGCTAAAGTAGACCCAGCATAGCCTCCTCCTCCCAAGATTTCGGATTCCCTCCAGTTTCTGTCTATTTTCTTTCTTTTTAAAGGTGATTTTAAGGCATAAAACATTCCCTTCCTTCCCCCAAGGTTTTAATAATTAGTATCATTAGTGGGAATCTTATTCTGATTAAAACTATTTCACAATTATGGGAGCCAAAAGACACTTGAGCAATACACTTTTGTATTGGAGGCTCTTCAAGATGACAGTACATCCCAGTAGCCTATGTTTTAATCAAAGGCTTAACCTTTTCTTCTCATTTGTTTACATCCTCTTAGTCAATGGCAGTCCTTTTCCTTCTCCAGCCTGCTCCAGGAACAGGTATCTGATTCTAGATATGGAAATTGTACACTGTCTGCTTGGTTATGAAGAGCTTATTTTGTTTAATATGTAGCTCATTAAACCTTTCTTGCATTCCCCACTCATGATAGCCCCAAAGAGAAGCATGATTTACATTTCATACATTTTTTCTTGTAATTAATACAGAAGTGAAGTTATTCTACATTGGTCTACATCCTAACTAGAAGGGGAGAGGATCTACCTTCATTTTAAAAAAAAATATTTTTACTGGATGTGGAAATACAGGGTGGCAATAATTTTCATTTAGCTTTGTTGTCAGGTTTCCATACATTTAATGAAAAGTCAGTTGTCTTGCTCATTGTCATTTCTTGGCAGGAAATATATCATTTTATTCTTTTCTTCTTCTTGCTGATTTTCAGACTGATTTCTTTCTTGTTTTCAGAGGTTTTACCATAGTGCTTATGTGTGGTTTTCTCTATTTGTATTATATTTGGGTTTTGTAACACCATTTGAATTGATGGCCCAATATCTTCCATGGCTACGAAAATTCTTTACCCTTATCTCAATATATAGTGCTCTGACACAGTCTCATTTATAAAAATTACACATTTATTACATTTTTCCCATGATGATACTATATCTCTCACACTCTTTTCTGTGTTTTCCATCCCCTTTTTCTCTTTATGCTACATTCGAAATACTTTTAATTGATATTTTACCAGGTGAATAAGCTGTGGGTTTTTCTTGGTCCAATATCGAATAATTTCTTAAAGAAAGTTTAGAGATTTAGAAACTATTTTATTGGTCCTCAAATACTTTTTTGTGACTATATGATTCCACAAAATACGCAAGCACAAATGACTTTTGTAATCTTTATTCCTTTCACTAAAGTCAATATTTTATACACCTTTTCTCCTGGTATCTATCTGTTTTGATCTTTATGTTTTACAGTTTTATCACTTTATTAAATATCCTAATTTTAGTTACTTATTAAAGTAGTCCAGTTATTATTAATTATTAAGGCCATCATTCTACCCTTCCAATCCACTTTACAAAAGCTATCAGATTGATTTTCAAAATAGATGTCACTTACCTGCTCAAAAGATTTTAAATTTTTTCCACGCACTCAATCCATATTTTTGAAATATTTTTTCCTCTTGTGAATCTTGTTGTTTAAAAAACCAGCTTATGGGTAAGGGAAACATGTGAAACACATAAAACAAACTTGCTGTGTTGAGGTTGGGATACCAGCAGTACTTTTCTCCTTCAGGGATCTTTAGGGCACAAGTTGAAATCACCTGACCTCAGTTGTAGAGGACAAATTTCTTGGCATGATTTTTAGCATTGTCTACAGTCAGTTTACACAGTATCTTATATCCCACTATTTTTCTGTATGAGCAGAATTGATGTCATCTGGGAGCTCTTAGAAATATAAGATCTATGGCTTCACCTTATACCTACTGAATAAGAGACTACATTTTAAAATTAACGTGTAGGAAGCATTCCACAGGACCCCTACAGTGTAAGTAATAAGGTTTTCTCCTGTTTCTTAAGTATTTATCATGTTTTTAATCTTTGCTTTGTATAATTTATTTCTATATTTTTATCTGTCTTCATTCCATGTACTTTATTCTGAGTTCAAATGTATCATCTCCTCTAATCATATTCTGACACGGAGTGATCTAATCATTCCTCAGCCTGTCTACAGCCCTGAGTTTATACAGCTTTTATAATATTCACTAACAGTTATATTTTTGATTATGTATACTTATGTTACAACTACCAGACTGTGATCTTCTTAAGAATCATATCCTTTATCTCACCTATGGCGTCTGACACAAAACCTCCTACAAAGGTTTGCTCAATAGTTGTTGAATGAATGAGATATTAGTCACGTCCAGAGTTTGGTATGGAATTTAAGGAAATGCAAATTATTTATAACACAGTTGTATATTAGGTCAGCAGTCTTTCTGCCCTGTATAAGTCTTAAAGGAAGAAGTATTTACCTTAATTTCAGTACTATTGAAGGAAACATAATCTATACTAGGAAGCTGAACTATAGCAAGCGGAGTATGTCTGCCTGGCATTATCTATACTCCTGTCATATCATTCTGTGTAGGATTAGTGGTAATATTGGAGTTCTTTTAGGAGTGGCTATTTTCTCACCTGCTAATTTCAACACGTGGTATACTGAAATGGTGGGTGATTGTGAGTATTAATACCATGGGAGGTTTTAACATCTTGAGAAAATGAGCATGTTAGCAACAAATCAGTAAATGAAATTGATTCTTTTGAAATTAACCTTAAGGTCTCAAACCTAGTGATCTCTCTGGAAAAAATAAAATTAGTGTCAGGCATGAGCAGATTTGTCAGGAAAAAGTTATTAAACAAAAATATTACTTCCAATAAAATGCATCCAGTTATTGTTCTCTTGCTAAGGAGGTTCATAAAATTGCTCCCAGAGAAAAAGCAGCAGGAGCAGGCATAAAAAATGATGAGTATGATAGATGGCTTGTGGCTTTTCCTGTATGAATCGAGTGCCTGGGAGATGGTAGGTTGTTGTGTTAGCGTAACTATGTACTGGAAGGGTGTTTAAATTTTGAATTTCTACCGACACATTGTCGGCTAACCTCACTACTATCTGTAATTTTAAAATTTATTTTTCTTTCTAATGCAACTCTTCAAAATGATCACTACTCTTCTGAAACATAAACTTTCAAAAAATTGTATTATTTTTATTTCAGTAACAAGATAAAGCTGCTGAAACTCTCAGCTTTCCTCTATCACACTTCAAGGTTTCTCTGCATCTTCAGTGATGTTCCTTTTATATCAATTTATTTGCTTTTGGCTGCAAGTAACAACAAAAATCTTGACTGAATTGGCTTTAAAAGTTAAGGTTTTGGCCAGTAATCCCAGCACTTTTGGAGACCCAGGTGGGCGAATCACCTGAGGTCAGGAGTTTGGACCAGCCTGGCCAATGTGGTGAAACGCTGTCTCTACTAAAAATACAAAAACTAGCAAGGCAAGGAGGTGGGCACCTGTAATTCCAACTCTTCGGGAGGCTGAGGCAGGAAAATCACTTGAGCCCCGGAGGTGGAGGTTGGAGCGAGTCGAGATTGCGCTATGGCACTCCAGCCTGAGCAACAGAGAGAAACTCTGTCTCAAAAAAAAAAAAAAAAAAAAGTTAAGATTTTATTATTTCACATAAAAATGGGTTTAATAACATTACCAAAGTCCCAAAGGTATTTTATTTTTATGTTCTCAAATCTCCTCCACATTGTGCTTTGTCATTAGATTTTTGACCCTGAAGAGTGAAAGATGACAGCAACAGCTACAAGCCACAAATTTTCATACTAAGGAATCAAAGAAGGAAGAAATGAGGATTGTGTTTCCTCCTTTGTCTCGTTTGGAAAATACGATTTTTTTCTGAGACGTCTCCCTCTCTCTGTTCTTCACATTTCCTGCCCACTCACTTTTCACCTAAGTTTATCTTTCTTGCTTGCCTCATTTTTCTTTTTAGCACTTCTCACCATTTGTCATGCTATGTGTTTTTCTTCTTTACTTATCGACTCTCATTCTCATAAGGACAGAGATTTTTTTTTTCTTTTTCCGTGAATATGCTCTCTCCTATATGCTTTAGACATCCCATTTCCTCATATGTGTCCTATCCTTGTCTATGAAATAGAAAGTTTTATTTTTATTTTTTGAAATTCACCTCCTCACTTGGTATCTAAGAATGACAAGAAAAATCTCACCTCAGTTTCTTTTTACATTTGTGGTCACCTTCCAACTTCTCTGTTTATTCTCACCCTTCTTCAATGAAAATAAAATCAGAGCTGGGTTTTTTTTAATGGAGCTTTTACAATCTGTTCTAATTTACCTAACTGGGCCAATGGAATCGGACACCAAAACATAGGCAGTTGAAAATAAATATTTGCTACATATTAGGTGTAGTAAATGAAGAAAGGAAAGAAAGTATAGAAGATACCTATAGCGTCATTTTTTCCTAAATCTGATTCTAAGATGGCATGTTCTCACCGTCTAATAGCAGATCTTCTTTCAGGTGTATCTGGTTGTTGATAACTGTAAATTCTCAATCTCCACGACTTGACTGCATGTAGCCCTCAACTTTGGGTCCTGTGTATTAGTCAATATAGGATAGATTATCTGTGCGAATAAATGGCCCCAAAATTCATGGCTTAAATTAATCATGCTACATCTTAACTGCAGGGCAGGCAGGCTTTGCTTATTGTAGTCATCCAGTGACTAATATAATAGCCATGAAATCAAACATATCTAGAGGGCCTTTCGTAGGCAATTAAGCGTTCTGGCCAGAATTTGACATAATGTCCCTCCTAACTACAGAGAAATTAGGAAGTATAATTCTATTGTAAAGCCAGGAATAAAACAGAACTGGAACTCTGTTCTGTTTTTAAACAGAGATGATGACTACTACATTGTTGTTCACAGAGTGAGTCAAGGGGTCATATCAAATATTAACATCATCACCTAAACAAGCAAGATAGGTCTAATACTAAATGAGGACTCTTTTTCATCCAGCTAGGGTTGAAAGATAAAATGTAGGATGCTCAGTTAAATTTTAAATGATAAATAATTTAAAATTATAATTATTTTACAATATTGCATATTTTTGGTTATACTTACAGTAAAACATATTCATTGTTGATCTAAAATTAAAATTACTTGCACATCTTGGTTTTTGTTCTAAATCTAGCAACCATACCTCTGCCCAAATTATTATTATGATATTCATTTTTTGTTGATTTGCTCCTAAGGCTAGTCCAGAGAACCACAGTGTTGAATTAATTATTAGGTTTGTTTCTTTCTTTATTGCATTTGGACACTCAGTTTGATCTATTAACAACTTTTTGAAGCTAAGCACATTGGCTATTATTAGCTGCAAACTCTCAATCTCCGCTACTTGACTGCATTTAGCCCTGAATATGTGTATCAAAAGATATTCAGTGTGCTTTTCATTTATTGTTTCAATGTGAGAACATTATCACAGCAGTCTTCAGAAAATGTCTTTCAGTACTCCAGACCTTAAAAATCAGGGTTTCATTGGTCTTTCCTATCTTCAATATTTCTGTTTTAAAATTTCACTTATCCTTTATTTGTACTGGTAGAGTTTAAAGAAATGTTTTTTATATGGAATTCTTATAAAAAACTTAAGTGTATAATTAGATACAAACGTTTTATGTAAAATATATTTTAAGTTTAAACATAAATGGGTATGGTTTTCTCTACTTTTATTTGGGTTTATAACAATATACTTATTATAAATATGTTAAGAACAATTATTTGATTCACACAAAAAAATTTGAAAGGTACATTAGGGAATATAGTTGTAATCCTATATTAGCAGTAGCATCACATTTATTTTATAACATTCTTATTCACATGTTATAAATGGTATCACTGGTTTTTGCTTGTTCATTTGTTTGTTTTCTAAACAACCTTTCTGGAAGTCTCAAGATACTCATCATTTAGAATAAAGAGAAGTTGCTGGATATTTTTACCAAAATGATGCAGAAAAATCTAATACGTGAACCTATTCTCATAGAGTTGAATACTCAATTGAGAGTTTTTTATATAGACACCAAGTGTGATATGGTAATAGCTTTTTGAAGTGATTCATATTGTATACCAAAATTTATTTAACATAATTTTCATTTCTTATTTCAACATGAGAACATTATCAGAGTGCTCTTTAAAAAGTTTCCTGGATCAGGCACTGTGGCTTATGCCTGTAATCCCAGCACTTTGGGAGTCTGAGGTGGGTGTATCACCTGTGATCAGGAGTTCAAGACCAGCCTGGCCAACATGGCGAAACCCCATGTCTACTAAAAATGCAAAAATTGGCTGAGCGTGGTGGCAGACACCTGTAATCCCAGCTATTTGGGAGGATGAGGCAGGAGAATTGCTTCCATCAGGAAGATGGAGGTTGCAGTGAGCTGAGATTGCGTCACTGAACTCCAGCCTGGGCAATAAAGTGGGACTCTGTCTCGGGAAGTGGAGGGCAGGGGGAAAGCTTATGGCTCTCAAAACAAGCAAACAGTTGGATCTGGGAAGTAAAAAATCTGTATGTAAATGATGTCAATGAAAATTATATTCCATTTACTAGAGTGCTCTCCCTACCATGTTTATGTACTGTAAGAATAGGCTACAAATTATATAACTTTACTTAAGTTTGAAAAACAATTACCTGATAGTTGGAATGTAATTGTGCCCAAGAAAGGAGAACTTATTTTGGTGATAATTTATAACAGTGTTAGCTGAAAGGTACTTGGAGTTTATAGGGCTTGCCTCAAAAATAGTGGGTAGGTACCTTGAATTTTCTCTCTAATTGGTGTCTTTGTGGATCTAGAAACTAACATTATTAGGTGCCTGCCAGGTAAAGTACACTGCAGGTGTTTTACATTCATTATAAAATGTTTATTCTTGTAATAACACCATGAGGCAAATGTTTAGTTTTCATGTGAGAATACTGAAGATTTGGGAAAGTTTAGGTTTTTCTTATCAATATGTTTAAAGGTATTAAGCAAGCAATGTGTTGAGTTAGTTTCTGTTTATTAATTGGCCCAGTAGTAAACCATACTTCTGGTTAAATGTAAAGCCGTGTTAATATCAGTCCAGTATTTCCTTAAGTTACCCGAGGTAAAAGTAGTTTAATAAATTGTGGTGTCATCGTAAAATGAAAACCAATTTCACCTGATGCCAAGGCCTGTCTTTATCAAATCATATTCCCTATGGTGAGCTGGTTCATGAATATGGAGATGTTTGCAAGTTTCCATGGCAAATGAGCCCTCCATTTTACTGTTCTTTACCATGGAGCTTTATTTAATCCACTATTATAAGTTTGAGTTTATTTTTGAGAATTTTATTTTATCTCTATACATTTTTATAATCATACATTTATCCTGCTTCTCCAAGTTCCATTTCTTATTCTCACTAATGTTTTTGCTGTTATAAGTGACTACTACTCTACTTTCTCTTCATTTCCTGCTTTCCTTCATACAAATATAGACTGCATGTGTATTTTTTAACAAGCAAGGATTAAAAATAAAATTAAATAAGGCTTCTTTCCTTGAAGAGGTCATAGTCAAGCTAGGAGAAATGCATATAAAGAGATTGCTATTTGTGGGTCTCCAAGATCACCCCGTGATCAAGAATTAGAATAAATAGCAAAGGCCACCCTTCAGAGCTTGCTATAGCAAGCGAGTCAGACAGCTTCAATTGAGTTTGGCTAACAATTAAGGGCAGAGAGGGTAATGATAACAATTTTTAATGGAATAAAAGGAAGGCTTCAGGTATATCCTATTTGGAGGTTGTTGGCATGGGAAGTGGAAGGCAGGCTAACTAGAAGGAGGCATCCTATGTGATTGGTTGGTGGAGCATATTTAGCTTCCCTAGTTCATTATAATAAGAAAATAGAGGCAGAATTAAGGAATCTGATAGTTAGTCTTAAACATTTGGGGCTAGTTGCTACAGAGGTTATGGTTTGACTGCACCAGACTGGCATCTTTAGTCTGTGAATTAGAGTACTATATTTCAATATGGTATGGCCATTGTCTATTTGTGTATTCAGTCTCTGAGTCATATCAAAAGCTCATGGAATGCATAACCTATTAATCTTTTTAGCCCAAACAACAGTGTGTCAGGGCAACTAACATGTTTGGTGACAATGGAAATGTGGCAGTGAGTCCACGTCCGTAAGATCCGCATCATATTACTATGTCCGTATTTTCAGAGGCAGCCCTCTCAGTAGCTTGTCTCAATTAAGGTGCCAGGTTACAATCCCCAGTACAATTATGTAAGAAACTGGCAGATAATGTATAGCATTCTGTCTGGAACAGCTAAAGTACTCAGATCTGGGAATCAAGGAGTAGACTTAGAAGTGGTGCTCACTATCATTCCAGTGACCCAAGAGCCAGATTTGTGTTTCTCATCCCTGCAAAATTAGTCTCAGCTTGGTTAGAGGTTTAGTGTTTTTCACTCACGGAAAATTAGATGTGAATAAATTCTTCCTCTTTTTTCCTTTTGAATGAACTCTCTTCAGATGCAATTTATATGGTTACTAGAGAGAATCGCCTGGGAGATTGAGCACTAAATGCATTCTCATACTGGTTCTGTGTTCTTACTCCATCTCTTTCCCTTCTTTCATTGCAGCTCCATGTGATTGTCTTTGCTGATGAAGCAGTAACATGTACACCATTGTTCTAGGCTCTGCCTTCTGTGGAATGCAGGGTAAGATAGCAAGGTCCCAAGAATAACTCTTAGCTTTTTACTTTATGAAGTGCATTCACTGCTTTGAGATAGATGAAAAAGACTAGGTTTTGGGCTAAAAGATCATTCATTCAGTTGGACTTAATAACTAATTTAGACACAGAAGAACATACTAGGGAGGAATTTGGATATATGCATATGTAGGTCAGGAGAGGTCAAGACTGACTGTATAATATGATGGGAGTAATCAGTGTGTGGATTGCAACTGAGGCTATGATAGGGAGAATGTGGAGTAGTAAGATAAGCAGAACTCTGAACGATCTTGGGAAATGTTACATGTATTACTCAAGGTGAAGAAAATGAAATTGTACAGAAGCAGAGACGTAGCTGATATGAAACATAAAACAGCAAAGCAGGAGATTATAGAAGCCAGGAAAGGACAATAGCTCAAATTTCAGGTGATTCACAATAGAAAAGAACGCTACTGAAGAGCCAAGTAAAATAAAGACCCAAAAGATGCTTATTAAATGTGGGATCATGAAGATTATTGGTGATACTGGGGGAAGAGAGATAGAGATCTTATTTCTCTAAGGAGTAAAGTGGACAGAAGACACACTGAGCATTAGGAAATAGCACAAAAGTAAGAAAGAGAATGGAATATCATGTAAACTTCCTGCAATCTAGTGGTGTTATAATATAGCAATAAGACTGAGTGAGTAATGCTACGCTGAGGGGGTTCTTGTCTGAAAAGATATTTTGTGGCCAGGAATGGTGGCTCATGCCTTTAATCCCAGCACTTTGGGAGGCTGAGGCAGGCAGATCACCTGTGGTTGGGAGTTTGAGACCAGACTGATCAACATGGAGAAACATCATCTCTACTAAAAATACAAAATTAGCCAGGCATGGTGGCACATGCCTGTAATCCCAGCTATTCTGGAGGCTGAGGCAGGCAGATCACCTGTGGTTGGGAGTTTGAGACCAGACTGACCAACGTGGAGAAACCCCATCTCTACTAAAAATACAAAATTAGCCAGGCATGGTGGCACATGCCTGTAATCCCAGCTATTCCGGAGGCTGAGGCAGGAGAATCACTTGAATCCACAAGGCAGAGGTTGAGGTGAGCCGAGATCGTGCCATTGCACTCCAGCCTGGGCAACAAGGGGGAAACTCCGTCTCAAAAAATAAATAAATAAAATAAAAATGAAAAAAAGGTACTTTGTATTGCTGTGAAGACTCTCATAATGTGAGGAAAGGAGAGAGCATTTGTTTTTATCTAACTTGGAAAATATCTAATGCAGTAGATTTTGTAAGAGTCTATGGTTCCCTAGATGAAGTGAGGGAAGACTTCGGGGGATAAGTAAACACTCTAAATTAGTATGAAAATTTGTGTGTGTGTGTGTGTGTGTGTGTGTGTGTGTGTTTTACTAGGGAAAACAGGCATTTATCCAATTTTCAAAGAGGTTCAAAAATTCTAAAAGATATTCACTCATGTAGGGTATGTTCTAGAAGCTGTTTGCAGAAGATTCATTGCTTTAAGAAGGTTTTAAAATTGCTGAACAAAAACACAAGACTGTAATTATGATCACAAGTATGCTTGTGTGGACCTGAAGTGTGGGAAACCATGCAGACTCTGATAGCAGCAAGATAATTGCAAGCAGCATGCAGAATATAATTGCAGGTGTGAATGCCAAGAACTTAAGAGAAGCGTGAGCATATACGGAATATAAAAAAATAAGTCAAAGAAATCAAGGTGCTTGAAATAGCAGGTAAGGTAATTTAGGTTTCCATGAGGCAAGTTCTAGAACAGTGGTAAAGCATCAATCTGCTGAATTATTAATTATATTTGAAAACCAAAGATCTAAAATATTAATTAAAAAGCAGGCTATTTCTGTGGGCTGGAGTGGTCTATATTTTTTTCAACCTATCCCCCGTGATTAACAGAAAAAGGAACATAAAAATGATAATTTGAGAATTATCACAATAAGAAATATTATTACGTTTTTGAATTTATAACATCCACTTTTAGTTCAAAAACCTTTTTTCTGTGTAAGCTCAGGTTTGCAAATATTATGAAATATACAAAAACTGCCAGTACTAGATGTACTTTCTCCTCTTTTATGTACTTTTTAATAACACTTATTATTTCTCCAAATAGTAGATATCAGTGAACTATTCAGACTAGGAAATTCACAGAGAGAAGGATTACATATTTGATTTTTGACTGTTTTTTTTTGTCATTATATTTCACATATTTAGCTCAATCAAGCAAGATTGGAGTGTCTAGAATAGAAGTTGGAATCAAATGCAAAATGCAGATTTAGCTCTAAATCGGTTGCTTTTCTCTGTTCAGTTCTCTATCAGTTCTATTCTTATGTTTCCCATTTGTTGATCAAACCCTCCCCAGGGCCTTAACTTTTGCGGTATTTGTTTTTCTTTAACTTTTTTGTCTCCTCTTCATTCCTTCCGTTATCAGGCTTGGGGTTCTCCTGTTAAACCTTGGGCTCTAATTCTCCTCTTCACTATGAGTGGAGGCTTCCTTGGATCAGCTACCTTGTCCTACTTATGGCGCGCCTAAAATAACACTCCTAGTTATTGTATCTTATGTTCTTTTCAAGTTTCCTTTTTCAGTAACCTCCAAATATCCCTCATTGTTAGTTCCTTTTCTGCCAGAATTAAAATGCTGGTACTGAACTCACAATTTCCTCCCACTTATTGATTCCTGTTGTTTCTTGTTAAAATTCACTTAGTAGTCATAAAATATTGAAGGTATTTTTTTGTTCTGTCTCCCACTTTATCATTTTCCTCAATATCTGGTATTGATGCATTATTTATTTACCAAATATCTCCCAGAATTCAAATTTAGTTCCTTTAAGAATTAGGAGTGTCTCCAGCTTTCCTAGTCTCTCTTTTGTTTTCACTAAAAGCACTCTGCAGGTGTGTTGGGCGGGGGGGAGCTCAATCAATATGACATCCATCATTTATACCAATTCATTCTTACATCTTATTTTCTAATGCTTTGATTTTGACTTCAATAAGTACCTTTAGGTTTATAACTTTACAGAAACAGAAGAATAATGGTTGCTAAACTAAATGATATCTTTTGCTGATATGTTAAGCTGAATTATTGATTGGGAATTCTTATAGTCAGAAATTGCAGAAAGTGCAACAGCAATTTGAAGGGATGTTTGCAAGAAATAAATGAGGGAAGGGACAACATGGATAAACCTGGAAGAGACTATGTTAAGTGAAATAAGCCAGGCCCAGAAAGACAAATACTGTATGATCTCACTTATATGTGGATTCTTAAAAAGTCTAAATCATAGAAACAGAGAGTGGAATGGTAGTGACCAAGGGGTGTGACAGGGAGGGGTTTGAGGAAATATTGGTTGGAGGATACAAAATTTCAGTTAGAAAAAATAAGTTCAGTAGATCTGTTGTAAAATATACTGATCATAGTAAATAATGCACTGCATACGTAAGAATTCCTAAGAGAATAGATTTTAAATGTTCTCACACATTGAGAAGACATGAACACAGAGAGAGGAGCAACACACACCAATGCCTGTTGACGGGCAGAGGGTGAGGGGAGGGAACTTAGAGGATGGTCAGTAGGGGCAGCATACCACCATGGCACACGTATACCTATGTAACAAACCTGCATGCTCTGCACATGTATCCCCCCCTTTTTTTTTTTAGAAGAAATAAAAAAAAAAGAATGGTAAAACTAAGCTCTCTTCCAACCAATCTCTAACCCATCAGAAATGCCAACGTGGTCAATAAAAAGTGTTTCACTTTTTAAAAAAATTTTTTAAAAAAAATTTTCTCACTACAATAGAAAGTACATAAATGAATGTGTTAATTACCTTGATGTAGCCATTCTACAATGTATACATATATTGAAACAGTATAATTTTTTGTATAGATATATGGAATTTTTGTTAATTTTTTTTTAAAAAGGTAGGGCCAGGTACAGTGGCTCATGCCTGTAATCCCAGCACTTTGGGAGGCAGAGGTGGGCGGATCACCTGAGATTGGGAGTTTGAGACCAACCTGACCAACATGGAAAAACCCTGACTTTATTAAAAATACAAAATTAGCTGGGCGTGGTGGCACATGCCTGTAATCCTAGCTACTTGGGAGGCTGAGGCAGGATAATTACTTGAACCTGGGAAGCAGAGGTTGCAGTAAGCTGAGATCCTGCTGTTACACTCCAATGTGGGCAACAAGAGTGAAACTCCATCTTAGGAAAAAAAAAAGGGGTAAAACCCTTTCTGTCTCTCTTTCTCTCTCTCACACACACACACTTTCACCTGTTCCCTTGTTGTTCAGAAATGTCCATTCCAAAGCAATTAAATAAATAACGTACAGTCTAACTCATGCCTAATTCCGAGAGATTCTAAAACAAAAGTAGCAAGTAACCTGTGAATTGTTTCCTCAACATTAAAAAAAAAAAAGTAGCTTAAAAATTATTTTTACCTTTTAGCTAAAATGTTTATGTAAGCAGAGCCTTAAGGCCAATGGTTGGTGAATTACCTAAAAGTATTGAACACACTGTCAGTAATTGTTATGTATTGTCTGATACGTTAGGTGACAACACATTATTCACCATTGTGATCTTTGTGATACTTTTTTAGCCAACTGTGCCTTTTTTTTCTTTCCATTTTTCTGTCGGACGTTCCAAACCTCAGATAGAACAGATCTAGTGGAATGTAAGTCAGCAAGACTGGCAAGAATAGCTGCAATAAAGCTAAGCTCAAGTAGGGAATTTTGCAATGTAAAGGCCATTCTCTCTCATCTCATTTACTTTTATGGAGCTCTGTGTTAACAGATAAGTCCCAAAACTTTCTTTAGGCCTATATTTGGTAGACTTGGCACTGAAAACTTGGGAAGTGGGAATGGATGTGGTCAGGCCGGTTGGCCACAGCTCTTAGGTCACAACATGGTGCCAGTCTCTCTCAAGCACTTATCCAGCTACTAAGTGCATCTTGGCTTAGAGGTTGCAGTTTTTTTTTGTTTTTGTTTTTTGAGATGGAGTCTTGTACTGTTGCCAGGCCGTAGTGCAGTGGCGTGATCTCGGCTCACTGAAATCTCCACCTCCTGGGTTCAAGCAATTCTCCTGCCTCAGCCTCCTGAGAAGCTGGGACTACAGGTGTGTGCCACCATGCCCAGCTAATTTTTTTGTACTTTTAGTAGAGATGAGGTTTCACCATGTTGGCCAGTATGGTCTCAATCTCCTGACTCATATTCCACCCGCCTTGGCCTCCCAAAGTGCTGGGATTACAGGCGTGAGCCACCACCCCCGGCCAAGGTTGCAATTTTTTTTTGAGGGTCATCTGCCTGCTGTACTTTCAGCAACAGCTAATGGAGAAAAGAAATTGACTTCACTGTCACCAGCCGGGGCACAGCACTTTGGTTTGACCCCTGGTGAGAAAGGGTAGGCTATGTGCACACATGAACTGAGTTGCAGGATGGGGCCCCGAGTGTGCCTGTGAGGATCTACACTCTAGAGGCGGCAGAAGAAAGGAACAAGCTTGGTATTTCAGGACCCTTAATGGCACTTTTTTCTGCTTTCTGAACAAGAAACCAAGCCTTTCCATTTTTCACTGGGAGCCACCAATTATATAGCTGGTCAAATTTCAAGTAGGATTTTACATTTAATATTTTTTTCTTGTCTGTTAGGTAGCTATAGTGTCAAGGTTTACTCGAACTTTTAACACTTTCTCACTACCTCACTCATTCAGCGTGTCAAAAAGAAGTATAGTTCATGGAACAAGAAAAGGCAATCAAACCAGAGAAAGAGCCACTAAGTGTCCAATACAGGAAGGGACAGCTGTAACTGATCTACCATGAAGTTTATCTATTTGGCTAACATTTGAGGGGCATTGGTAAGTGAAGGTAGAAAGCTGATGGCAAAGTCTCCAGACAGGTTCACAGTGGTATGTCATGATAGTTCATGATGGTCCTGTGGTAGGTGGCCCTGCTCTGCAAAGATATTCTTTGGATAATTGTCCACTGTAGGAAAAAAGTTGAGTGTGGGTCGTATTAATGGAAATACCTGAAATCAGAAGTGCAGTTTGCATAAATGTGGAGGTATTTGGGGAAGAATGTATAATAATGTTCGTGAAAAGTCTGGGATTGGAAAAAGAAATAATCACTTCTTTTGGCTAGTGATGTTTTGCATTGTGTTAGACCATCATTTGGAATGAACATTCACATCTGCTGTGGTAAAGGATTATAGACTTGAGAAACAAATTGATGGTTGGGTTATGTTGATTAGGTTTCCACACTGGGACACTGTAAAATATCTTCTCTAAAACCCTTGTTTTGTTTTCTAATACTGGATGTAATGAGTACCTTGAAAGGGAAGGAATTGTGTTAGATTCATTACAGTATTGCCCAACACAAATGCAAGGAACTTGTTTTGCAATCTCATAAGAGCTTGATGGTCCCGAGGGCTGAGAGTTTTGTTTGTTTTAGAAGAGGAGGCCCTTGACTTCTTGGCCTCCTCCCTCACCTGCTTGCACATTGAGTATATCTTTCTCCATTTTTGTGTCATAGGAGAGACTGCGTAACCATATTTTTAAGCAACATTGAATAATTCTGTTCATAGTTTGAATACAATTCTGCTTTTTTAATGCTTTATGTTTGTTTTTGAATGAGTTATATTCTAGAATCCAATTAGAATTTGGAATATTTTAAGACCTACAGATAATAAGCCTTCAAAAATATTTGTTCAATTTAAATAAATATGTAGAAAATTCCATGCTTTTAATCCAAATAGCACAGGAGATATTAAGTTTCTATTACTAAAAAAAGAAGACAATAATTTTAAAACATATAACATCTGTACATAGCACATTGAATAGATGTTAATAAAATAATTGTTTTAACTGATTTATTTTAGCTAAGATAAAATGTGATCAGTCTATATAGATGATATTATAAAATTTAACCTGTTTTGAAAATTATATAAAATATTTTTTGAACCAATATGTCTTTAGCAAAACCGTTATTGTGTGTTGTTAGACTACGTAGCCCTAAGAATCCGTTGTCCCCTAAATATTTCTTCACCTTGTTTTTTGTTTGTTTTTCTTACAGTTCTATCTCTGTTGCCCAGGCTGGATTGCAGGGGCATGATCGTAGCTCACTGAAGCCTCGAACTCTTGGGCTCAAGCAATCTTACCACCTTAGCCTCCCAAGTAGCTGGAACTGTAGGCACATGCCAATGCAGCCAGCTTCACCCTGTTCTTTAGGCTTAAAACACTTGATTGTGGAGGAATAAAAACAACTTCAATTTCATGATTTTTTTTTCTTTTTACCTTTGGACAATGTATACTGAGAAAAGTATATATTGCTTGAATTCCTGGTCTGTGTATATTACTGACAGATTTTGATTGGGAAAGAATAAGGAAACTGGGCAGAGGGAATTTTGACACCAAAGGAAAGAAATGATAGAAAAACAACCTAAAAGTTAATGAAGACAAACGGCCTATTTCATAATTTCCCCCGACTCTTAAATTTAGAAAGTCTGGTGACAAGACTTTTATGGAGTATTCATTCTCATTTTTATACGATAAAATATTATAATCCACAAGGGGCCCTCTTAATCACTACCTGATATACTTTATGAAACAAATCCTCTAATCTCTCTTAAAGGGTTGGAGGAAATAAAATAACCCACAAAGTCCACTTTGAGATTAGCGGCCTCTTTTATAATTAAAAATGTCTTGTGGAGTGAGATTAAATGAACCGCTTCTCAATTAAAATGTACAAATATTGCTTTACTGGGTTATGAATGACTTTAATATCCCATATAGCATTGACGCATTCAGATTATTGGCTGCATGTGAGCTTCTTACTTTCTAGTTTAATAACCGGAGTCCCAGAACATGTCTTATAGTGATTGACATCTCTGAAGGGCTGGGAAAACAAAGTGAATTCAATGGAAGTCTTTGGGACCTATGGTTTGCTTCACTCTGTAAATCTAGGGCTCTTACCCTGTGATCTATGAATATGTTTCTGCAAGTCAATAAAAACTGTGAAAGAATGTGCAATATTTGGTGTGTACGTGCTGGTGCTGGGGTGACAGCACAGGTTTCATCAGCCCTTTAGAATAATTTATAACTAAAACAAGTAGATGTACCACAGCGTGGTTTCTCAGTCTTAGCACTGTTGACATTGGTGTTGGATAATTTTTGTGGTGGGAGTTGTCCTGTGCATTGTAAGATGGCAGGATGTTTACCAGCATCCCAGACCCTTAACAATTAGGTGTCAGTGGCCACTCTTCCTTATACTCACCAGTATGGGCAAAAAAGGGCTCCACATGTGGCCAAATGTTTCCTAAGAGAAATTATCCCAGGTTGAGACCCACTACACTACAGTGCAGATATTATAATACATAGAGGTATATATTTTATACCGACATATAAAATTCTGTTTTATTCTTACCACATCTTGTGACACACATAATTCCAGCAGGCAACTGTATTTATCTGTAAATAAGGATAGTAAAAATGCAACCATTCATTGTTTTCTGCCTTAGCGTAGAAGAGAAGGTAGACACAATTGTATGGCTTACAACTAAGCCTTGGATTATAAAGTAGTACGTTTTGAAGCACAAGAGATTGCAGTCTTAGTTTCGCCATTTTTAGAGAAGTGCCTTTGAAAATTTCTTCATCTGTGAAAGGTTATTCATATTAATTAAGCCTATGTCATAGGGTGTTTGAGCATCAGATAAGATCCTGGGCATGAAAATGTTCTGTACATTCTAAAGTGCTTTTTAAATATAAGGTGGCATAATTAAAAGACTCTGGAGAGTGGCAGGAAAAGTGAATTATGTTCTCTCTCAATAAACAGATGTGGAGGGAGCCCCAGAGTGAAATGTACCCACTTTTAAATATGGTGAAAATGACCCATACACTGCTGAGTTAATTCATTTTATCTCACTCTTAAATTAATTTCCCTTTCCTCTATTTTTTTTTTCTTGAGATGGAGACTCGGTCTGTCACCCAGGATGGAGTGCAGTGGCACAATCTTGGCTCACGCACTGCAGCCTCTGCCTCTTGGGTTCAGGTGATTCTCCTGCCTCAGCCTCCTGAGTAGTTGGAACTACAGGTGCACATCACCACACCCAGTTAATTTTTGTATTTTTAGTAGAGACAGAGTTTCTCCATATTGGCTAGGCTGGTCTGGAACTCCTGACCTCAAGTGCTGCATTCACCTCAGCCTCCCAAATTGCTGGGATTACAGGCATGGACCACCAGGCCCAGCCCTTTCCTGTATGTTCTGTAATATTAAATTGCATGTATAGAGTATTACAACTATATTATTTATAAATAAGCCAAATCGCAGTTTATATTAAAAGGTGTTTCAACAATAGAATCGTGAGCAAAAATTTTAGAGATCTCCTTCTGGAAAACAGTTTTCTGGAGGACAGTATAAGTTCTGTGGCTTGGGGGAGTACTTTTTTATTTACATGACTTCAAATTATTGCATTAGCTGCTATGAAACGTAAACTAGGGCTTCTCAACTTGGATGAGCATCAAGATCATCTGCAGAAGTCTTTTAAAATTTGACAGTCTATGCACAGTCCTAGATCTGCTCAATCAAATCCAGGATCTCCATGAAGCCGAGTATCCAAGGAAACATGCTGAGAACTAACTTAAACCCTTAGCAGCTAATAGGCTAGCTACTAATTATTGTCTATATAAATTTAACATATACCAGCAGGAGTATATAGGAAGATTTCCAGAACAGAGAAAAGAGATACAGATAGAAAACTAGAAAGAAAAGCTTATATTTCTATTAGTATTTTTCTAGGACAAACTCTGACCTTTGTATTTATCTTTATACATAACTTTAGACTCTGTACTGTAAAAAATTAACATGTCTTTTTTGCCCCCATGCTATCGATTTTCAAATACTGGAGAATTAGAACATGCTATGAATTATCGTTTCTATTATTCCTTGTAGTCTTTTATCTTTAGTGAGAACTATTCTCTAGGTACTGCAGAGATTTTACAGCTTGTCACGGTCTCTACTATATTAAGAATCAAGTCTAACAAAATCAGAATAGATGCTAAGCTTGGAAACCCACAGGAAACATGTTATTCTTCAGTATTTGCAAGGCACTGATCAAAAACGACTCTCTTCTCTCAATCTCGCTTCCTTCTTTTCATTTACTAAATAGGCTTTTGAGCCTCACAAGACTTTGTGATTTTATGGATATGAAACCTGCTGTCGTTTAGCTTCCTGCCTCTGGGAATAGGTGAGTAGTGTTACCTTTGATAGAAGAGCCAGAGCATTCTGTAATGATGAATAAAGACTTTGTGAGTAATTGGAATTCAAGGGCAGGATTTTCATATATGTGACGGTACCACTGAAAAGGTATATGTCAGTAGATTCTTACCTGCTTGTGTTATTTTATAGATGCAAACATTTGGCCCGATGGTGTTCATTTGCTGCATTATTTAAGAATATTCTATTTTGTCTATTGAAAATAAGATAAATGAATTAATAAGGTAGGTGAAATGGATTATAGAAGTAAGTAGCTTGAGAGATGTATTAACAGAAGGAAAGTAACATATATAAATAAGGAGGAATGGAAGGTATTAAGGGTTGAATATTGTGATCCCAAATTCATATATTGGGGTCCTAACCCCCAGTATCACAGAATGTGACCTTGTTTAGAATTAGGTTTGTTGCAGATGTAAATAGCTAAGGTGACATCTTACTGGAGTCGGGTGAGCCCCTAATCCAATATGACTTGGTATCCTTATAAAAAAAAATTCTGACATGGCCTTGCACAGAGGTATAATGGCACGTGAAGATGAAGACAGAGGTTGGGGTGATGAAGCAGAAGCCAAAGAACCAGCAGATGCTAAGAGAGAGACGTGGGATAGATTCTCCTTTAAAGCTCTGAGCAGGAATCAATGCTGTGGACATATTGATTTCAGATTTCTAGTCTCCATAACTTTGAAACAATAAACTTCTGTTGCTGAAGGCACATAGTTCATGGTACCCAGTTATGGTAGCTCTAGCAAACTAATCCAGAAGGACTTAGGCACAAAATGCTCATGAGGCATTCAGGACAAATGCACATGGCTTAAGTAAGATTCAGTAAGTGCTTATACCCTGTGCTAAGTGTATTAATTTGCCCATCTCTTTCCTGTTGATTTTTGCTGTGTGTTTAAGATTGACTCGATACGCGGTGTGATTCAAGCATTTCAATTTGGCTTGTGAAACTTCCTGTTTTGTGACATATGGATTAGCTTGCAAGGTCGTATACTTAGAAGCTTTCTGTCACATTAAGGCCACCTCCCAGGTTGACAAGACCTTTAGAACCTCAAATCTAGTTGTTTTTGCACTCCTCAAAGTACTGTGTGGATCCTTATGAAAACTGTAATTCTTCCTTTTATTTAAGTTTTGTTATAATGGAAAACAGGTTTAAGGTTGAGTGCAATGGCTCATACCTGTAATCCCAGCACTTTGGGAGGCCAAGGTGGGAGGATTGCTTTAGGCCAAGTGTTTGAGACCAGCCTAGGCAACATAGCAAGACCCTATCTCTACAAACAAAATTAAAAAATAAATTAGCTGGGTGTGGTGGCACATGCTTGTAGTTCCAGGTATCTGGAGGTGAAGGTAGGAGGATTGTTTGAGACCAGCAGTTCAATCAAGGCTGCAGTGAGCCCTTATCATGACGTTGCACCTTTTCTAAAAAAAAAAAAAAAAAAAAAAAAAGGAAGGATAAAGATGGAAGGAAGGAAAGGAGGGAAGGAGGGAAGAAAGGGAGGAAAAGAAAACAGGTTTAAGACCTTCTGGAGAATGGACGAGTCTGGAGAAGTTTAATTTGTAAATGTGAGCATCATCTACTTTAGGAAAATTCTAGTTTTACTTATGATATGACGACTATTCCCCATCATCACAACTCTTTTTCTCATTTTTATTTCTGGGTTGTGATTTTATTTAAGCAATATTAAAGGTGTGTCTGAAAACACTGACTTACTACAATGAAGTCTACTTTTTCCCCCCAAATCTATCTTATGTGATGATATAAATCTATTTAAAATGTTCATCTTCATTTCATTTTTGTTCTTACTAAAATATTTCTTAAATCTTAAAATAGAGTCACAAAGACGCCCCAAAGTCCTTAGAAATAAATTTTGTGCGGAATGTTCTATATTCACTTAGAGTAAGTAACCTCCTCATTGCATCAGTTTTCAAAGCTTGCTTGACATTGCTCAGCTTCTGCATTTATAGATTAGTTGTCACATTTTTACATTCCCTTTAGGGATTTTTAGGTTTATGTTTATTTCTGCTGTTTTATATTTAACTGCTCATAGAAACCAGGGTGGATATCATTTCGTGGTTTGCTTCCTGTTTATAATTGAAATTCTCTTGAAGCAGGGGTCAAATTAACTCATGATTTGTGATCCTAGAATTTACTTTTCCACTGCCTATTTCTTCCTATAAGTAGGGATTTACCATTCAAACAGCCTATTTCAGTAAGGGATACTGAAACTGAACAGCCCGATTGCTAATAAAACTGAGGAAAATAAAATAGTACAGGGCTAAGTGTCTCCTTCTCCAGTGGTGAAAAGACCTTTTATAATGAAAATAAAGCAGTGATAAATTCATCCACTTAACCAAAACAGGTTTTTCTTTGGCTACTAGATATTTAGACTCACACATTTGAAGTCTAGTTATTTCCCAAAAATAATTTTGTAAATAAACTAGTAGCATGTTGCTTGAATGCTTAAGCCCAAGCGTCAGCCTCTGTGTGAAATTCTGGCTTTAGCCATAGTGCCGTTGTGACCTAGAACCAGTTACTTAATCCCATAGGCCTCATGCTTTCTGTCCGTGAAATGAGGGTCATAAAAGCAGCCACTTTCCACAGATATTATAAAAATTAAGATAATACTGCAGAAAATTCTAAGCATAACATCTGGCAAGTTGAAAGGGCTTTATATCTGCTAGCTGTTATTAATTTTTACTTTCTAATACTCAGTTCGGTTTAGCATTGTATTTATTTTTCTTTTTGAGTGAGGCATTTGTATTAGAAAGCTGTCAGATACTGGCCCTTCCATGGAGGCTCTCAACAATCTAATTAGGGAGAAAATACACATGAAATTGTTTCACTGTACTAGGATAAAGGGATGCAATGGGTCAGTACAGAGGCACTCACCCCAATGTGGAGAGTCAGCAAAAGTTTTCAAGACAATCATGAAAGCTAAGCGAAATGTAGTCATGGGGTTAGAAGGAGAAATCCTGAACAATAGCTAAGAGCTATCACCTGCTATATGCCGATAACCAAAATATGCTGAATTCCAAACAGCAAAATACAAAGTGGGAAAAATGGAAAATGAATTGAGATAAATACTCTCCTGGGAATACCATACTAAGGAGCTTGGTGTTTGTTCTTTGAGTGATAGAAACCCAGTAAAGTACAGCAGCGCACTGCGTAACAATCTTGTAGTCAGTGATGGACTGCATACATGATGGTGGTCCCATAAGATTATAATGGAGCTGAAAAATTTCTGTCAGCTAGTGGGCATAACATCTTAGCACAATGCATTGCTAATGTGTTTGTGGTGATGTGCGGTAAACAAATTTACTGCACTGCCAATCATATAAAAGTATATCACAAACAGTTATGTACTTTACTTAATACTTGATAATAAACAAGTACATAACTGGTTTATTTTTTTAAAACACTATACTTTTTAATCATGATTTCAGAGTATCCTCCCTTTACTTATAAAAAAGAAATTAAGCGTAAAGCTGCCTCAGACAGGTCCTTCAGGAAATCGTCCCGAAGAAGGCATTGTTATCATCCGAGATGACAGCTGCACGTGTGTTACTTGCTCTGAAGACCTTCCAGTCGGACCAGGTGTGGAGATGGAAGACAGGGATATTGATCATCCTGACCCTGTGAAAGCCTAGACTAACATGTTTATGTCTTAGCTTTTAACACAAGTTTATATAGTAAAAAAAAAACTTAAAAACAGAAAAACCTTATAAAATAAGGATATATATTTTTGTACATCTGTACAATTGGTAATTTAAGCTGTTATTACAAAAAAGTAAAAAGTTAGCATTTAAAAGTTTCTAAAATGTTAACATTTAAAAGACTATTAAAATGTTACAGTAAGCTAAGTTGAATTTCTTTTTGAAGAAAAGAATTTAAAGTTAGTGTACGTAAATGTACAGTGTTTATAAAGCCTACGTTAGTACAGTAACGCCCTCGGCCTTCAGAGTCACTCACCAGTCACTCACTGACTCACTGAGACCAGTTTCCAGTTTTGCAAGCTTCATGTATGGTAAGTTCCCTAGATAGGATGAGCATTTTTTATCTTTTATGTTATGTTTTTACTGTACCTTTTGTATATTTAGATACACAAATACCGCTATGTTACAATTGCCTACAGTGCTCAGTGCAGTAACATACTGTACGGGTTCGTAGCCTAGGAACAATAGGTTATCTCACAAAGCTGAGGTGTGTAGGAGGCTATACCGTCTACATTTGTGTAGGGTTTCTATCCTAGGAGCAATAGGCTATCTCACACAGCCGAGGTGTGTGGTAGGCTATACCCTCTAGACTTGTGTAAGTGCCCTCTGTGATGTCCGCACAATAAAATTGTCTAACAATGCATTTCTCAGAACGTATCCCTGTTGTTAAGCAACCCATGACCGTGTTTAAGCGGAGATACGCTATGGAGCTCTCTGGTTGGTGTGTGGAAGATAGACTCCAAGAAGCCAAGGCAGAGGGAGAGAGAAAGGAAATAGAAGTAATCATGACCACTCATATTGAGGAAGCAACAGCAGAGGTAGAGAAGACAAAGTGGGGATGAAAAATATGTGGATGGTAAAGCAGGCAGGACTTGCTGATTGGCTGAAATGTAAGCATGAGAGCCAGAGAAAGTAGAATGAATGCAGGTTCCTGGGTTGTGTAAAGGTGTAGAAACGGCTGCTACTGAGACCAAGCATATGGGAGTAGGATGAAGAACAGCAGAGGGGCAGAGGGAGAGGAGAGACTGTAATGATGTGTTGACCTTGGCACCTTTTCTTATGAGACAGAAGAAAGGAGTAAACAAGGATGCGAGGATGCGGGTAGTACTGAAGCCAGTGAAGGAATAGTTTGTTACACCATGTGTCACTTACTAGGTGCCAAGAAGAAAGCACACTTGAATCCACATAAGTATTTAAAACTTAAAGCAGGGAAAAGTGTTGAGCTTTAGAGTGAAAAGAAATATCATTTATGGATGATTATGTTTGTACTAAATCTCTAAACCTCTCTGCTAATCCTGTTAATTTTACATATCTACGGTTTTTATTTTTGAGACGGAGTGTTAATTTGTCACCCAGGCTGGATTGCAGTGGCGTGATATCAGCTCACTGCAACCTCCACCTCCCAGGGTCAAGCGATTATCATGCCTCAGCCTCCCAAGTAGCTGGGACTACAGGCACATGGCACCACACCCAGCTAACATTTTTTTGAATTTTTAGTAGAGACAGGGTTCCGCCATGTTGGACAGGCTGGTCTTGAACTCCTGACCTCATGTGATCTACTCACCTCGACCCTCCAAAATGGTAGGATTATAGGTGTGAGCCACCGCACTGAGCCTATGTACTATTTTATCTATAAAATTTATCTACTATATTTACTTCTTTTGTTTTAAGATTCTCTTTGTTATTCTTAGTTTTGTTTACAAATTTCTCATTTTTATTTTGTTAGGTTGAGAACGCATAATTTCATCTAAACGCTCTTTTAAAAACAAATTACACATTCAGTTAAATCCAACATAATGTTTATGAGGTACTTACGCTCTACCAGATGCTGAAAGGAATGCTATAAACAATTAAACTATTCCCTTAAAAGAAACTCATGTATTTTTGATTATTAGCTTCAGTTAATTTAAATTTAATTTTTTCAACTTTCTGGCTACCTTTACAAAAAGTTCAGTTTAGTTAATCAGAAATTTTAATAGCTTTGAGAGATGACGGCAGATCACGCATGAAAGAAGTGGACTAAGCTCTGGTTGAAGAGTGACCTGTACATATGTTCAAAACTTTATCATTGTCACTGGATCCTTGGAGTGTTGCTTTGCCACCTGGAAAACTTTGTGGCAGGTGGCACCTTTGCCCGCCTTTTGCTTGGGCCCACTGGGCTGATTCTGCTCACTTGGCCTGGCAGGTTGTGGTTGGCTCAGGCTGCCTGCCCGAATCCCACAGCTGCCAAGGGCAAGCCAGGTGTGGAGTGGCAAGGGGTGTGTGAGTGAGCGAGCGCAGGGCCCAGCCGCTGCACACAGCCATGCATGCTGGCTGCTGTGGGGCAGGCAGCTCCAGGCACCAGCACAGCCCCTAGATCCCTACAAGGCTGTGGCTGGACTAGGTGTACCACGGGTGGTTTCCACTGCTGGCACCAGGGAACGTGGTGGCACCCGCAAGCTTGGAGACATCAGCAACTGCAGATCCCCAAAGAGGGTATCACAGCCCTGGCTTGGGGCACTCCTAGGTCCGGGCTCCCCAAAGAGCTGTAGCTCTTCTCTCCTCTCTTCTCTCTTTCTTGTCACCTGCAATGTGGCAAGCAAGGGACATGCTTCAGCCCTGTTGATGTTATAGCTCTTTCAGTCCCACCATTTATGTTCCTGTCCTGAAAAAGGAAGAATGAGGCACACGACAACTGGAGGGTGAGTAAGGCAAGGAGATGCTTTATAAGGCAATAGAATAGCTCTCAGATGACCTAAAGCCGGTAGCGCCTTTCCACAAGCAGGTCATCCCAATGAGTGCAGCTGTCAGCGGAGAGGAGACCCACAGTGTGTAGCTCCTCTCTGCCAGCAGGTTGTCCCAACATTTGCCCTTTTGGCTGAGTCCAGGGTTATTACGGTCTTCAGAGGGGAGGAAGTGCATGCTGATTGTTCCATGGGCAGCCATGGGTGGGCCCAGAAAAAGCACCATAAGTTCTCACTCCAGTCCACAGAACAGGCAGCCCAGCTCCCAGGCTTCAGGCTGTCCCAGGCCTAAAGGTTGTGTTTCACCAGGGACCCACCCCTTTCTACCCAGTAGCTGCCTGCCTCCTGGTGCCATCAACCTGTCACGCTTTGTACCCAGGCTATTTGTGCCAAGAGGTGCCTGCAGTGAAGCACTGAGCCACCCTCAGCCCCCCTTTGACCTCTCTCCAGTGCTCCTCAGCACCCAAAGTCGGAGGGGTCAAAGTGTCAGGAGGCTGGTGTGTCAGCGCACCCTGAGTGGGTGCACACCTGGCCCAGTCGAGACAACACCCGGGCACGGCCTCAACTTGTAATTAAAAAGTTACGAGAAATGTAATATTATCCCAACATTGTGTTAAAAAGAACCTGACGCTAGAGAGTCACTATATCTTTTTAAAAAATGAAAGAAGATAGATGGAAAATGTGACCGACATTATCTATTAGTGGTAACATTTTGGGTGGTTTTTATTTTCTGTGATTTACTTATTTTTTCTAAGATTTCTATAATGAAAATGTACAAAATTTTTAAACAAGCACAAATTGTATTACCACAGTTCTGTTTTTATGACTGTTAGTTTTTAGGAAATCGACTGAAAACAAGTAGTCTGTCCTACAGGAGCAAGAAAAAGACTGGAGAAAACTTTATTCTATACTTACAGATACTCTGTCTATCTTAATACTGAAATTTATAATGAAAATGTTATTACTTGATATCATAATGACAGCTCATATTTGTATAGTTATTAAGAGTTTAAAAAAAACTTTCATAGCTATCATTTTACTGATTCTTTACGTTATGTACTCTAGGGAAATCTAATAATCTTTGGTTTGTAAATCACTACAGAGAGCCTGGGTGATTAAATAACATACTTAGAGTTATAAAATCAGGTGCCAGAGGTGAGGCTTAAACATTCTTTCTTTCTTTTTTTTTTTTTCTTTTGGTAGAAGACCAGAGTTTTATTATTACTCAAATCAAATGCTATATTACTGGTCAATATAGCAAGACTCTCCATCCCTAAAAAAAAAAAAGAAAAAAATTATCTGGATGTGTGGGACATATCCAGCTCTTCAGGAGGCTGAGGTGGGAGGATCACTAGAGCCCAGGATTCAAGGCTGGCTGCAGGAGCAATGGTTGTAACACTGTACTGCAACCTTGCTGACAGAGCAGGACTCCAAATCTTAAAAAAGGAAAAAGAAAGAAAGAAAAGAGAGTCTCAAGTGTCTACCATATGGAGCATTTTTCTTATGAGGAAGTTATGTAAAGAAAAGAGAAAATTCAGTAATGGAAAAGAAAATGTATAAAAAAACTAGATAAGTACTAAGGAGAAAAATAAATCAAGGGAGAGAGAATTAAATAGTGGGAGTGTGCATTTTATATAGGATAACCTGAGAAAGTCTCACTAAAAATTTGAAATTTAAATCAAAGCCACGTGTAGTGGCACAGGCTTGTAATCCCAGCTGAGGTAGATGGATTGCTTGAGCCTTAAGAGTTCAAGTTTAAGAGACGCAACATAGTGAGAACCTGTCTCTAAACAAAACTGGGCAACATACCCAGGCTCTGACTCTAAAGAAACAAACACACACAAAAAAGTTGATATTCAAACAGGTGTGGTGTAAACCATGGTGTAAAATTGGATAACTCATGGGAAAGATTTAAAAACTTTACACCACAGATCTTCATTGAATGTTTACTGCATGTGAGAAAAACCCTGGTAAACTACCTAGGCTAGATCCTCTTCTCCTTGAGTTTGAAATTTAGATTTTAACCCTTTAGAAATAAATCTTATCTATCAGATTGCATGGTTGATCTAGGCAACTTAGAATTGATAGTCCCACTTAGCTTTAGAACTCCCCAAGAAGTTTATCTAAAGGGAAAACTGAAATTAGAATTAAATGAATAAAGATTTAACTGTTTAACTAGAAATTATACTCCAGAACCAAAGCCATTTTGGGGGAGGGGTGGAGAGGAACAACAAATACTGAATATGGAGTCAATGACCCTGGTTCTCAGATCAGCTTTGCTTCCAACCAGGTGTGCCGTGAAAATGTGGACAGGTCACTTTTGGAGTCTGGGTTAGTTGGTTCTTAGGATGAATTTCATACATCTCAGAATCGATTATAATAAAGTGAATGGTATGGAACAAGCTTGCCTGACCCATGGCCCACAGGCCACATGCGACCCAAGATGGTTTTGAATGTGGCACAACGCAAATTTGTAAACTTTCTTAAAACATGATGAGATTTCGTTGCAGTTTTTTAAAAGCTCATCAGCTATCATTAGTGTTACTGTATTTTATGTGTGGGCAAGACAATTCTTCTTCTTCCAATGTGGCTCAGGGAAGCTGAAAGATTGGGCACTGCTGATACACAATTAAAAAATATTTACTATTTGCATTAAAATTATTTCATCTTGCATCATTATTAGGAAAACTTACTCTCGTCGGTACTATGCCACAAGTTCAGTCAGCCCCAGTCACAATACACATGACAATACTACAGCATCATCACTACACTTTTCTTTTGTTAATAGTTCTTTTTTCTGCCTTAAAGAAAATGTTTTGAGTTCTTAGCAACTGAATTTAAAAACAAACCAATAAACCAACAAGACTTTAGGGAAATACTTAACTTTTTCCCATTAACTGTAGCGTATTTGCTCCCTGTGGCTTGAGAAGAGATTGACTGGCAGTTATTAGAGATGGCTGGGAAGCTCCTGGCTCTTGTGTATCTCAGTGAAAGTAGAAAACCAGGCTGCCCAATGTTAACTCTCTTTAACTCTTTTTGAGTTTGCAGGAAGGCTTTAAATATCTTTCCTTTGCTCTTGATTTTACCAAATGCAATTTTATCTTTTGTAAGACCAATTTTGGTGCACTTGGTGGATAGGAAATAAAACGTATGACCGTATTCCATTTATTAAGAGAAAAATAATTATCATGGATTCTAAATCACTCTTCTTCAGGTCACTGAATCAAAGGCAAAGCTTATGTTTTTATATATTTATTTAGGGGAAACTGTATTCAAAGCAGGGAATAGGAGAGTCCACAGAACAGACACCTTGTTCCCTCTGTCAGCAACAATTCACGCAGTGGTTGCTCCTTCCTGTTTGAAACTCACTCTCTCATTGTTTGGTCTCCCAGATCACAATTTGCCTCAGTTGTCTTCCTAATCGTCCTCTCCTTCCATATCACCTTCGCTGGTTCCTCACTTCCTCCATCCTTACACGTTAGATTATCTTCAATACTCAGTTCATTTTTTTCCCTCCTGTCACTAATTCCCTCAGTTATCACTCTTTTCCAATGTCTTTAATTTTTTTGAGATGCAGTTTCACTCATGTTGTTCAGGCTGGAGTGCAGTGGCGCAATCTCAACTCACTGCAGCCACCACCTCCTGGGTTCAAGCAATTCTCCTGCCTCAGCCTCCCGAGAAGCTGAGATTACAGGCACCCACCACCATGCCTGGCTAATTTTTTGTATTTTTAATAGAGATGGGGTTTTGCCATGTTGGCCGGGCTGGTCTTGAACTCCTGACCTCAGGCGACCCACCTGCCTTCTCCTCCAAAAGCGCTAGGATTATAGGCACGATCCAGCACACCCAGGCTGCAATGTCTTTAAATATTTTCAGTGCACTGAAAGCACTGAGTCCTGATCTCTTTCCTGAACTCTAGACTTACATATCCAGCTCAGCATTTCCATGTCTAATAGACGTCTCAATCTTAACACGTTCCACATTTCTTGTTTTACCTCCAAGACGCCCCTGCCACAGCCTTTCCATCCCCATTTTAGCAAATCAAAACTCTATCCTTCCAGCTGCTCAAACCCAGTAAAAGAATCATCCTTGGCTTCACTCTTTACCTCACAACCCCACTTTCAGTCAGTCAGCAATTCCCATCTGCTCTCATGTCAGATATTATCTGGATTCTGATGACTTCCCTTGACTTTTATCTCTATCAGCAACCATCACTCTCTCTCTTAGGGGACCACTCAATAAAGCAGAGCTTGTATTTTAATTCAGATCTCCTGACTTCTAATCCAGAGCTCATTCCAAGCAACAGGAATAAATGAAAGGTAGCTTACTAACAAGGCTGCCCTGCACTGGACTCTTCTAGAAAAGGCCGGGATACAGAGAGGGTTTTAAAACACTGGCCACATACCTATGCTTATGTCTTTAAGCAAAGACTTCTTAGCGATTCAAAAGGAGTTGCAACAGAACAAGCTAAGACACACACACTGTCTTTTCTTTCCTCGCAGAGATAAAATCACTATCTTTAATCCACCAGTGCTGTACATAAGTGGTGTCAGAAATGAGCGCACAGACTACATCGCATGGAACTTCGTGTTCCCAAGAATTCATGTGAAGTACCCTCTGCTGGGGAGCAAAACTTAGGAAAGCAAAGACTAAAGTAGGAATGGAGGAAAGGCTTAGCTCTGCCACAAACCCACAAGTAAGAAAAGAATCCAGGCAGCTGAAACATTTGGGGAATTCAGCTGCCTGGGATTATGGGCATTAAAATCCCCTACCCTCAATCACTTCCATCCCTACCCAAGCATAGAAAAATTTACCAGAAGATGTAGCAGCTGTGAAACTATCTATTAGAAGAAAGAGCGGAGAAAGGGGAGTCTTTGCATGTTTTACGTCCTAGTTGACAGTAATTTACTTCTTTGATGGAAATTTAAAATAATCTCACCTCAATATTCAGATTGAATAAAGCTCGGAGATGTAAGACACTTTTGGATTAAAGGTTTTTATGTGGCAATGATTATATTCCTGTGATAGATATTTCCTTATATGGAATTTAAAATTCTTTAGCAACTCCATCATTACCTTTCTCCCCGTTATTGCTAAGTCATCTGTATGCTGGTGGGGAGAGGTGTCTGGGAGCTTCTGTATGCCACATGGAAGACAAAAATAGTAGGATGGTAAGACATAGGCCACAAGTAGAGTACAGTGCAGTGGATATGGCGGAAGGAAAGAGGTACAGTGTAGATCAAATGTAATTCATTTCGTTACTTGCAATAGTACACATCTATTAGCATGCTTTTATTTGTTTTTTTTTTTTCCCTGTTAACAGGTTACATAACTATAGTCATTGTGTAAAAGTGGCAACAGACAGAAATACCTATATTCTACGTCTAATTCCCTTGGCTTTGCAATTCTAATCTGAAATTGTGACCCTTTAAATATATTAGAGTCTTATTGGGTATCAAAGGAGATGATGTAAAGAAACTGGCATTTGTGGAATTTCTACTGTATCATTCTCTGTATCTTACTATTTCTATAATCATAACTGAATATAATCCTAATAGAACTGTGTGAGGTAAATCTTATAACCTTCTTTACATAGCTGAGGAAATTGAGGCTCTGAGAATCACAGCTAGTGAGTGACAACAAATACCAGGCTCTTTCTCTGACAAAATATCGCTCTGGTAAGGAAGATGGGGGTGTGGGGAAGCAGGGAAATCACAAGCTTCCATTTTCCATCTCATTCTTCAGGATAGATCTCAAAGAATTTTTATTCTGATACTTTTCATAGGCAAGTTTACAAGACCAAAAGAGAAATCTTAGTGAGGACAGGTTATATTTCTTGTTACATTTATCCACATATTGCTTTTTTCTTATATCTGTATATAGATACAACACTTGCAAAATCATACATTTTTCTTTGTATATAACCTGTCTCAGTCATCTTCTCTTTTTGAATTTGAATCTGGAAAAAAATAGGTATGTGTATTTCCCACAAAACACATAACACATTCTGTCAAGATTGTGACAGAATGGTGAATCATTGGGTTTAGCTTCATCAACCTCATAAGCTGTTAAATTACCTTGTGCTTTTCCTCTCTCTTTTTTTTTTCTAGGCTCTCCAATTGTGTAAGTGGTAGAATGGTGTAGAGTTTCTCCTGTGTACTACAGTTTTTGATTTCTCATTTCTTTTATCCATTCCAGATAAGCTGCCAATTCATTTAAAAGTTATTACGAACACAGAAATAAAGTGCTGTCTTCCTATGTATGCAGTCAACTATAATGTCTGTTAGAGTGTTCATTTGCTGAAAGTCCCCAGGAAGTATGATTATAGGTGATGGGGTGCGGTATCCTTTGGGCACATCAGTAATTTTGGTTTACAGCTCTGTAGTTACAATGCTACCCTCTAATGGCACACTGAGGTATGCCCCAGGGTATGTCAGATTTGCTCTGCAGTCTTGTGGAGGAAATGTCTGAAAACAAAATTAGAAAGATTATTCCTCTGAAGTCTGACAGAGTATTCCATAAGAAGAAGATGCATCTGAATAATTCTCCAAAATTAAGATCATATTATATGAATTTTTCCTTAGTCTGCTGTATATTTTTCTGATAGTCACTTGGAACTTTTTTTGACCAATATAGAGAAAAATTATTACGAACAATGTAACAAAACACAACAAAGAAAACTTGGCTTATTAGAATTTCCATTTCCTAATTTTCCTGATTTTAAGAATTTATTCTTTGCAGTGCATTTATATTTGAGTGAATGTGGAGATTTGAAAACTATGAACTTGAAACTAGTTTAAATAGCAACCCATATTTGAAACATTTCCCAATGTGAGTGACAAGCAATTAAATCTACTTTGCATAAACTTGAACTTGATGTGGAAACCAGCTGATTCTTTGAAGTCTTAGCAGAAAGAAAAATGAGCTATTTAATCTTCTTGCTGCATGCTGTGGCTTTCTGGAGCAGCAAAGACAACTGATGGGAAATGGGGAGAACATAAATGTTTATTTTTGCAACAATGTTAATATTATCTAAATGCTAATTCTTAAGGAAGAATATCAGAAAAAAGAAATATCACTAATGATGTGGCTCACATATGTCATTACAGATCAGCAAATAGGTATTCAAAGAGAATTCAAGCAAAATACTGTGAATGTTCAAATGAGCTTTTCTGGTGTGTGGTGTGCTGTCTACAGGCATACTCTGTTTTGTCGTACTTCGCAGATACTGTATATTTTACAAATTGAAGGTTTGTAGCAACCATTCCTCAAGCAAATCTACTGGGGCTATTTTGCCAATAGCATATGCTCACTTCATGTCTCCGTGAACTTGATAATTCTTATAATATTTCAAACTTTGTCATTATGATATCAGTCATTATTACATATTTTTAATGTAACTGTTGTAATTGTTTTGGGATGCCATGAACCATGGCCATATTAGAAAGCAAACTTAATAATGTCACGTGTGTTCTGACTCCTCCACTGACCCGTTGTTCTCTCATCTCTCTCCCCATGGGCCTCCCTAAATCCCAAGATAAAACAACTTTAAAATTAGGCCAATTAATTGCCCTACCATTGTCCCTTACGTGTACAGGTGAAAGAAAGAATTGCATGTCTCTCACTTGAAGTCATAAGCTAGAAATGATTAAGCTTATTAAGGATGGTGAGTCAAAAGCTGAGATAGGCTGAAAGTCAGTTTCTTGTGCCAAGCAGTTAGCCAAGCTGTGAAAGCAAAGAAAAAGTTTTCAAAAGAAATTAAAAGTGCTACTCCAGTGAACACACAAATGATAAGAAAGTAAATTAGCCTTATTGTTGATATGAGGAAAGTTTTAGTGCTCTAAGGCTAGGAGAGGTGAGGAAGCTGCAGAAGAAAAGTTTGAAGCTAGTAGAGGTTGGTTTATGAAATTTAAGGAAAGAATCCATCTCCATAACATAAGAGTGCAATGTAAAGAAATAAGCACTCTTCGAGAAGCTGCAGAAAGTTATTTAGAAGATTTAGCTTAGATAATTGATGATGGTGGCTACATTTAACAACAGATTTCAAATGTAGACCAAACAGTCTTCTACTGAAAGAAGCTGCCATTTTCACAGCTAGAGAGAAGTCAATGCGTGGCTTCAAAGCTTTACAGGACAGGCCGACTGTATTGTTGGTGGCTAATGTAGATTGAGACTTTAGGTTGCAGCCGATGCTCATTTACCATGCTGAAAATCCTAGGGCTAACTCTGCTTGTGTTCTAGAATTCAAACAACAAAGACTGAATGACAGCACCTCTGTTTACCTGTTTACAGCATGGTTTATTGAATATTTTAAGTCCACTGCTGAGACCTACTGCCCAGAAAAAAAAAAAAAGTCTTCCAAAAGGCTACTGCCCATTGACAATGTACCTCATTACCCAAGAGCTTTGATGGAGATGTGCAGGGAGATTAATGTGGTTTCCATGCCTGCCAACACAAGCATGAAATAGCAAGGAATAATTTGGACTTTCAAGTCTTATTATTTAATACATACATCTTATAAGGCTATAGCTGCCATCTATAGTGATTCCTCTGATGGATCTGGGCAAAGTGCATTGAAAAACTTCCGGAAAAGATTCACCATTCTAGATGACATTAAGAACATTTGTGATTTATGGAGGGAGGTCAAAATATAAATATTAACAAATGCTTGGAAAAAGTTAATTCTAACCCTCTTGGATGTCTTCGAGGGATTTAAGACTTCAGTAGAAGTACCTGCAGATGTGGGAGAAATAGCAAGGGAACTAGAATTAGAAGTGGAGTCCGTGACTAAGTTGCTATAATCTCATGATAAAATTGAATAGATGAGGAATTGCTTCTTATGAATAAGTAAAGAGTAACTAAGTTTCTTACGACAGAAACTACTCCTGGTGAAGATGCTGTAAACATTGTTGAAATGAAAACAAAGGATGTAGTGTGTTATATAAACTTAGTTGATGAAGCAGCAACAGGGTTCGAGAGGATTGACTCTAATTTTGAAAGTTCTTTTGTGGGTAAAATGCTATCAGACAACATCACACACTACAGTAAAATCTTCTGTGAAAGAAAGAGTCCACTGATGCAGCAAATTTTATAGTTGTCTTATTTTATGAAATCGTCATGGCCATGCCAACCTTCAGAACCCACTACCCTCATCATTCAGCTCCCATCAATATCGATACAAGACCCTCCAGCAGCAGAAAAGATTATGACTCTCTCAGAGCTCAGATGATTATTAGCATTTTGAGCAGTGAAGTATTTTAAATTAAGGTATGTACATTTTTTAGATAAAAATGTTATTGCACACTTAATAGTCTACAATAGAGTGTAAATATAATTTTTTATGCAGAAACCAAAAAAAAAGATTGTGTGACTCACTTTGTTGTGATACTCACTTTCTTGCAGTCGTCCAGAACTGAACTCACAATATCTCCAAGATATGCTTGTATTTATAAAAATACTTATATAAATTCTACAGAATATAATATTGTAGGGCTTTGTACTTTATGTGTATTACAGCCTGACACAGAAAATCACAAATAGAAGCAACTTTTCCTTGCTATAGATACTAGAATGAAGTCTATGAGGATCTGTTTTACTGGCACCAGACATCTAAATCCCTTCCTTAGTAATGATGTCAAGATTTACCAAGAGTTCCTTCCAACTGTTTGGTTTTTGGAATCTAATATTCCACTGTTAAACTCTCACCTTTTGTACATTACTCTTCTGAAGACATTTTATGCCAAACACAACCCTTTTATAAGGGAAGAAAAGGTGGGGTGCCCAGGGTTGAAAAATCTAATGTGGTATGCCAAAAAATTTTTTTGAAAAGATTTTAACTTCCAAGATCTTTTCAGTTTTAAAATCTTTGCAATTCCTTGACTACAAGTAATTTGTAACATAAAATCAAATTATACACCTTTTTTTTTCTTTGCAAAATGTCTTTTATTTATTTATCTGGCTTACAGAAACAGACATTTATTTTCCTCATTCACAGTCTGTGGGTTGGATGGAGGGGCTGTGCTTCAGGTGCTGGGTTGGATGCAAAGCAGTTCCCTATGTCTCCCCTGGAACCAGCAGCTGCCTGGGGTAGGCCCTTCTCATTACAAATGGAAGCAGCACAGAGAAAGGGCTAGTGGAAGCTTTTCATGACTCTTTTTATCTCATAGGTTTTTGGGAACAGGTGGTGTTTTGTTACAAGGGTAAGTTCTTTAGTGGTGATTTGCGAGATTTTGGTGCACCCATCACCCGAGCAGTATACACTGTACTCAATTTGTAGTCTTTTATTTCTCACCTCCTTCAGCCCTTTGCCTAAAATCCCCAGTATGTTTTAAAATGTTAAAATGGATTTATATATTAATATAGCAGGCATTTATCTAGAACCTATAAACATTGGTGATATAAACAGATGTATTTCTTTAAAGAGTTTGAAATATATTTGGTGGTAGGAGTGGGCTAAACAAAGAAAATAACTGTGATATAATCTGATAAATGCTGTATTAGAGGTAAATATAAGCATTTGTATTAGTTTCTAGGGCTACCGTAACAAATTACCACAGATTGGGTAGTTTAAACAACCAACAATTTTTCTCTCATGGTTCAAGAGGCCAGACATCCAAAATAAAGATGTCAGTACTTTTGATCACCTCTGGTATGCAGAGAGAGAATTGTCCATGCAGAGACCCGGGTGGCTGCTGGCAATCCTAGCTGTTTCCTGGTTTACTGATGCATCAGTTACTTCAATCTTTGCTTCTATCTTCACACACATGTCCTTCCTCTCTGTTGTATCTCTGTCCAAATTGCTCTCTCATTTCTTTCAGGAAGGCGTCATTGTTTTTAGGGCCCACCCTAAGTCCAGTAGGATTTTATTTCAAGATCTCTAACTAATTACATCTATTAAGACCCTATTTCCAAATAAAGTCACATGAGATCCTGGTTGGACATGAATTTTGGGGGGACACTATTCGACCTGTTAGAAGTGCTAGGGGTAGTTGAAGACAGGCACCTAATGCAGCCTGGTCTGGGTGCGGATGGGGGATTCAGGAAAATTTCTTAAAGCAAAAGGTGCCTAAGTTTAGTTGGAAAATATGATGTTAAAGAGGAAGAGAGGGGGAGATGATCCAAGATGGCCAAATAGGACCAGCTCTGAGGTACAGTTCCCAGTGAGAACACAGAGGCTGCTGCAGGTGATCCCCAGGCAAGCAGGGTCTAGAGTGGACCTGCAGCAGTCCTACAGCAGAGGAGCCTGACTATTGGAAGGAAAACTAAGAAACAGAAAGAAATAACTTCATCATCAACAAAAAGGACGTCCACTCAGAGACCCCATCAGAAAGTCAACAACTACAAAGACCACAGGTAGATAAATCCACAAAGATGGGAAGAAAGCAGCACAAAAAGGATGCAAACACCCAAACCAGAACACCTCTCCTCCTCCAAGGAATCACAACTCCTCACCATCAAGGGAACAAGGCTGGATGGAGAATGAGGCTGATGAATTGACAGAAACAGGCTTCAGAAGGTGGGTAATAACAAACTTCTCTGAGCTAAAAGAAAATGTGCTAACCCAACGCAAAGAAACTAAGAACCTTGAAAAGAGGTTTGATGAAATGCTAATGAGAATAAACAGCTTAGAGAGGAATATAAATGAATTGATTGAGCTGAAAAACACAGCAGGAGAGCTTCACGAAGCATACACAAGTTTCAATAGCCAAATCAACCAAGCAGAAGAAAAGATATCAGATATTAAAGATCAACTCAATGAAATAAAATGAGAGGCAAGATTAGAGAAAAAAGAGTAAAAAGAAATGGACAAAGCCTCAAAGAAATATGGGTATGTGAAAAGACCTAATCTACATTTGATAGGTGTACCTGAATGTGACAGAGAGAAAGAATCCAAGATGGAAAACACTCTTCAGGATACTATCCCAGAAAACTTCCCCAACCTAGCAAGGCAGGCCAATATTCAAGTCCAGGAAATACAGAGAACACCACAAAGATATTCCTCAAGAAGAGCAACCCCAAGGCACATAATCATCAAATTCACCAAAGTTGAAATGAAGGAAAAAATGCTAAGGGCAGCCAGAGAGAAAGGTCAGGTTACCCACAATGGGAAGCCCATTAGACTCACAGCAGATCTCTCAGCAGAAACCCTACAAGCCAGAAGAGAGTGGGGGCTGATATTCAACATCCTTAAAGAAAAGAACTTTCAACCCAGAATTTCATATCCAGCCAAACTAAGCTTCATAAGCAAAGGAGAAATA
>CAUYLG010069756.1:0-46549 GCA_963573385.1 Cacajao melanocephalus
TCCAAGGGGTTATAAATCGTTCTACTATAAGGACACATGCACACGAATGTTCATTGCAGCACTGTTTACAATAGCAAAGACCTAGAACCAACCCAAATGCCCATTGATGATAGACTGGACAGGGAAAATGTGGCACATATATGTGCCTGATATACCATGGAATACTATGCAGCCATAAGAAATGATGAGTTTGTGTATTTTGTAGGGACATGGATGAACCTGGAAACCATCATTCTCAGCACACTGACGCAAGAACAGAAAATCAAACACTGCATGTTCTCACTCATAGATGGATGTTGAACAATGAGAACACATGGACACAGGGAGGAGAGCATCACACACTGGGGTCTGTTGAGGGGGGCCAAGGGAGGGACAGCGGTGGGGTGGGAAAGTCGCAGAGGGATAACATGGGGAGAAATTCCAGATGTAGGTGATGGGAGGATGGAGGCAGCAAACCACATTGTCATGTGTGTACCTATGTAACAATCCTGCATGATCTGCACATGTACCCCAGAATCTAAAGTACAATAAAAAAAATTCCAGCACAAACAAAGGGTGAAATTGATAATGTCTACACATAAACAACATATTGAAGATCACCACAAATAGTATGTAGGTAAACATACATTTTTTTCTTTATTTAAATGTATTTAAAAGAAAAAAATCTGTTTCTCCTTCCAGGAAGATAAACAGACATGCTTTTTTTCATTCCTTCACCTAATCACACCTAAAAACTCCCAACATTACATATAAAACAAAATCAGATACTCCTCAACTTATGATGGGGTTACATCTGAATAAACTCATCATAAGTTGAAAAATACAAGTCAAAAGTGAATACAACTGATAAACCCATGATAAAGTTGAAAAATTTTTAAGTTGAATCATTGTAAGTTCAGCTGCTCCTTGACTTACGATGGGATACCATCTGGATAAATCCATCCTAAAGTCAAAAAATTGTAAGTTGAACAATTATATGTCAAGAACCATCTGTATAACAAGATTCTAAAAGGTAAGGAGGCAGCAGCAGACTGGCTAGTGCACACTGAGAACCCAAGGAACAACATGGCGGCGAGTTCCTAAAACTATTTAATTCTGTCCTCTATTTCCTCTATGGAAGCAGACATCTCTTTTGGTTTGAAGTTTCTTCTATATTCCTTCTACTCTGAATGTATTGGGGAGGCTCCCAAATCAAAGCTCTTAGGCTTTGATAGAGGGAATACTCAAGTTACCACCTCTGATGAGAGAGAAATAGCAGATAAGTACTAGTCAGTCGTGCTGCTCTGCCTCTCTTGCATTACTACACAAAATGTGAAAAAGAAGGGCATCCAGTTATTGGGTGACTTCCTGCTGCTGATAATGTTTAGCCAGCGCTTTAAAAATAACATTGGAATTCACTGCAATCAGTGTCTGCACTTTCTGAACTCTTGCCAAGTCTAAGCATATAAGTGTGGCAGTTTCCACCTACTGAATGCTGCTATTATCCATTAAGGAAATTCCAATTTAATGATTAAATGATACCATTACCTAAATATGGATAAGTTCCAGAACCTAAGCAGAAAAGAAGGAAGGAAAAACATGTATGAGAGAAATGGAATTATAAAAAAATAAATTAAAAAAAAGGCAAAATCTAAACCAGGAGGTGTCTCTTATGTTTTTCAAAGAATTACTAATCCTGCTATCTGAGACCGCAGATTCCTCCTTGTCACCACACTGCTTCACCACCTGGGGCTATGACAGGCGATCAAGGTGGCATTCCTCCAATATCTCCCCTAGGCTATCTGAAGGCTTATAAAAATATCATTGAAACTTATATCTGTTTTGATATATTCTCATTGGCACTAGTGAGGTTGAGCCATGGCCAGTGTCATTCTCAGGAACCCTTCTAGGCATTTTTCTTTTTTCATTTTAGTGTCTCACATCCTTCAATTTCTGCCTTCTCTCCTTCCTTGATCAGCTTTAAAAAATAAAAGAAGTTGTGGCGGGAAGGAGGAGCAATACTCTAATTTCACTTAGATAGAGCAATTCTCTTGGAAAAGCTTAAGCCTGAAACTTATCCAAAAAAATTAAACTCATTTCCAGATTCCATAGTGTTTCAGGTTGTAAAGACATTTGCCCCTAGCATTCTGGGAAATAATTTTTAAAATTAGCTAGAACTGCCCTCCAGCTTTTTACTCAGCAGAAAGCCTACTTGAGGACGTTCACACATTCTTCCACAGTCACCGACTTGTTTGTTTCAATATGCTTAGGTCTGGCCTGAAGTGCTCAAATCTAGTGTTTTCTATCTCTGATACTTATCTGCTGAGTAATGACTCAATCAGATACCTGAGTCATGGTTCAAAGGCCTCTGACTTAAAGCCAGGGTAAGGTTTTCTGAAAACAAATCCCAGCTTTTGATCATGCTTTCTTCTAGTAAAAGATGAAGTAACTTCTCAAAGTATGTGTCCTGATGCTGAGGTGCTTTCATCAGTTTAACTGGAAATGTTTCTCAGCTCCTCAAGGTTACCTATCATCAGGCCCTCCTTTAAAGAAGAAAACAATTCTTTATTAAAGGATGCATCAGAAGGAAAAACTGGTAACTTTCATTTGACTCCAGAGTAGTTCCCAACAAACTTTCTTCCTGTCAAAAGGCTAGCACATGAAGTAGATAAATGAATGGAAACCATTTCTCTGGTATAGCCATCCTGAGTACCCATGTCTAATATAATTCTGATTGAAGTTTTCCAGACCTGATAAGACCTATTCACAGATGATCATTATTCCTGCTACCAAAAACCTATCAAATTGATCTTCATCTCTCTGTACTAGTCTTCTCTCACTCTAGGGTTTATTCTGTCTGATGCTAGAGAGGCAAGAGAGATAAACTTCATTTCAGCATAGGGGAACTGTCATACCTGTGAAGTAATTCAGGTTTACCTTTCGATTTACTACATTGAAAGGCAGATGGGTAAGTCACTTATACAAATAGATTAAAATGTAGACAGAAAGAGACAGGATTGACAGCTTTTATCTGACTCATGGCAAAGCTGTATCATATGTTTCATGGAAGGGTCCCAAAAACCAATGGGGATGATGCTGATTCAACACATAGAAGATTTGTTTTTCCCCTAGCTGGCTCTGTAATCAGGACAAGGCTTTTTCATGTCACCCTACAGCCATACAAATCAGCCACATCCCACACTCTAATCAGAGTGGTACCCAGACCTTCAGATGATAATATGGCCAGTGGTACTCACTGTGTCCTCCCCCTTACCTCCCGCACACATCTAGAGAACTGAAGCTCCTCCAGTCATTTTTCTCTTCTATGAGCTGCATCCCCTAGCTTTAGGCTTATTCCCTGAGAGAAAACGTGCATCCAAATCTGACTTATATTTCTGTCATTTCTTTCTTGGATTTTTGGTTTCTGCTTCTGAATAGTGAGCTGTCTCTACTGTTGTGAGCTGAGAAATAAGGGGGAAAAATAGAGCCTTACGGTGCCACTGAGACAACAAGGGGGAAGATCTAAAATGACACGTATATAAACCCTGTTCTGTGTTTTCTTATCTTCTCTGCAGGTGGACTTACTTTCTCCTCATCCTTCCTAAGTAATACACAAAGTAGAATTTAGTATTAAATCATCTTTACCCTCTGATAATAGTATAAGGTCTGAGACTCCTGTAGAGTCCACTCACATATACTACCCACTATTCTACCACCTACACATTCCAACTATAGGGTTTGCAAGCCATCCCTACCCAGTTGTTATATGAAAATGCCTATCACCGGAAGGATTATGCTAGTAACCACTAACTGAGACTTACCTGCTGTTGTCAGGCCTCTACTCTAAAATCAGCAAGTACACCTCTGAATGATAGCCAGTGGCAGTAAGAATATGACCTACAAAAAACTTTTTCAGTTGGTCACTTCTAATCTACCTGGATAACAAATACTACCAGTGATATGCAGGTAAACGTTTAACAGTCAGCTTTCTGGTTGGAAGACAGAGAGCACCATGATTTGTAGTACAGTTGTTCATCAATATCTGCAGAAGATTGGTTCCAAAACCTCTCCATCAATGCTAAACTCCACAGATGCTCAATGCCTTATGTCAAATGGTGTAATATTTGCACACAACCTATGCACATCCTCCCAATATACTTCAAATCTCTAGTTTATAACTAGCACAGTAAGAAGTCATTATGCTGCATTGTTTTTTATTTGCATTGTTTTTTATTGTATTATTTTTGGTATTTGTTCCCAAATATTTGTGATTCTCAGTTGAATCCTTAGATGTGGAATCATGGATACAGAGGGCCAACTGTATGTAAAAATTTCCTAAAGTAAAAATCGAGACCATGGCCAGCTTCAAGCTACCAATGTAATATTACTGAATGCAGAGTTGAAAGAGATATACACTATTGGCTTCACACAAGTAGATGGAATCAACTCCAGTGTACCAATCTAGATTACTCATAATTCTTTTCTCCCTGCTCCATTTCTTTATCTTGGATCCTCTTAGCCAACTATTTTGCCTCAACAATAAATCTAGATGACTTGTAGATTGTGGGATCCCAAACTGTCTGCCCTCAACAGAATGTCTGTGTCAGCAAGCTTCTTTTTCAAGCAGGCCATCTGCACCACCAGTCCTACTAAAAGCTCAACCCACACCCCACTCATTTAAATTTAGTGGCAGACCCTGGCTTGGCCATCCCACCAATACCTCACCAAAGAACCCTAAAAAAGTAACAGGACAAACATCAAGAATGCCAGAATATATTCAGAGTCTATTTTCATTTTAGGTCAATGAACTGCAAATTAAATTTATTCACTACCACTTAATTGTTTTATATTAATATAGCAAAAACAAATGAATTCATGTTATTGAGCAATCAGAAGTAATCATGTAAATAATAATATAAAGGTATGAATTTTGGCTACTATTTTTTATTAAATAACCTAGCAAATGGTCTTACATCTGAGCTTTGCAGTTAGTAGCCTAATTGGGGTCTCAGCTGCTCTTGTGTAATTTGTCACTGACTCCCTTTGAATATACTGAGTACTGAGTTTCTCTTCTGATATTATCTAAGTTAAAAGTAAAGCAACAAGGATAGAAGATTAAGCTGGCTATTTAACAGGTTTAGTGGAATTTTAAGTCAACTAATTACACAGATGGAAGCCATCTGGTAAAATAAAAATATAGTAGGAAAAAAATGGTTAAAATCTTAACTTCCTGAGTCAGAGATCCGTTTCAATCCCCACCTCTGCCAGTATTAGCTGATATACTGAACAAGTTAGTGAACATCTGTTAACAAAGGCTGTTAGCTAATCATTACCATTACTTTCACTTTTGCAAGGTCCTGACTAGACTCTCTCTCTCCATCTTTCTTGCAGTTAATTGCGGCCATCTGACCAATTCTTTCCAATAGAACATGAACAGAAAAGCAACGGATGGCACTTTAAGGCTAAAAGCTTTTAAAAGCCAACATTTCTCCATTTTCCTTTTTTAATACAGGCTAAATTCAGATGCCAAGACAGACTCTAGTGGATGGTTGAGAAACAAATTGAAAGAAGCCTGATTTCCCGAATCACTGGAGAGAAGAGCCTCCTGCTAACTTGAGATATCTCTTGAATGTATTGTCACTGAACTTTAGGGGACCTTTTTGTTACATCAGTTTAGCAAACCCTAATGATTACAACATCTCTCTAAATAAAAAGATAGCAATACTACCTATTAATTAACATTCTCTCTGTTGGAAGTAGCAAAATTCCACACAAGCTAGTTTAAGTTAAATAAAAGGAATTTTCCATAATAATGGGGTGGTCCACTAATGTACCTGGGACTCAGGAGTCAATGGAAGCAGAAACAAGAATGCCATTAAAACCTAAGAAGTCCCTTTTTAAATCTCTGTCTCTCATCTTGACCGCATAATTTCCAGCAACACTTTTTTGCTGTCAATTTACATTATCCTATTTCTTTTCCATGTGAATACCACACCACAGTTTCTGATTTTATAGACTCTAATGTTCAAGAAACTTACATGCCTTAATTCCAAACTCAAGGGGATAAAGTCTACTTGGTCTGTCTTAGACCAAGTATTCACCATTGGTCCATTTTGAGCAATAAGGTCACAGAATACTAACATCACTGCCAAAGCCTCACTCCTATGTGTAAGTATAGAAGGGTAGTTTTCAGAGATAAGTGGTTTTGGTTGAACAGATTTTTTAAAACGAGTTCATGGGTTATCATAAAAGTTAAAATACTCAAAGTCCTTATCGAAGTTTGTAACACACTGACAATTTCATGTTACTTTTCTTACGATTGTTATTATGCATTAGTTTTCTACTGCCATTACCAATTATCACAACTTTAGCATCTTAAACAACATCCGTTTATTTCCTCCCAGTTTTCATCAGTTGTAAGTCTGGGCACAGTGTAGTTCAGTTGGCTCCTCTGATCCAGGTCTCACAGGAACCAAATCAGGATATTGATAGGGCTTTGGGCTTTGTTCTTTTCTACTGGCTGATTGTTAGAAGCACTTAGAAGCTCATTTATGTGTCTGGCAGAAGTTAGCTCCTCATGCTTACAGGAAAAAGTTCTGTTTTTTTGCTAACTGTCACTATGGGCTATCTTAGTGGTAAAAGGCATTTTTCTGGTCCTTTGGTTGGCACCCTATGTCTCAGAACTAGCGTAAGTGCATCAGCTCTTTCTCATGCTCAGAATCTCTTGGACTTCCCTTTCTGTAGTATCTTTCCTGCCTTTTCTTCTACCACATCTGACTCCAGCCTGAGAAAATGATCTGCCTTTAAGACTCATGTTATTAGGTTGGGATCACCCAGGTAAGTTAGGATAATTTTCCTATTTTAAGATCTATAACCTTAATTACATCTTCAAAGTCTCTTTGACATAAAATGTAACATGTATACATGGGTTCCAGTGATGAGAGTGTGGATATTTTGTGGGCCGGAGAGTAAGCGGGGTAATTCTGCCTACCACAGACATAGGCAGACATTAAATATTACTACTCTGGACTTCTTTAAAGATTATGACAAACATATGTACCTAACTGCCATTGACTTTTGCATAGCTTTGAGTACTTCTGAAGTAATGCTAACAACCTGACTATAATGATGTTTATATTTTATAAGCATAAAATTTGAGTTTGTCTTGAAATTATGTGTCAGACATGTCTTTGTCTGTGTTGCTATAAAGGAATACCTGAAGCTGGGTAATTTACAAAGAAAAAAGACTTATTTGCCTTATGGGCTGTACAAGAAATATGGCACCAACATCATCTTCTGATGAGGGTCTCAGGAAGCTTCCACTCATAGTGAAAGGCAAAGGGAAGCAGGCATGTGCAAATCACATGGTGAGAAAAGCAAGACAGATGGGGAAGGTACCAGGTTCCTTTTAACAACTGGCTCTCAGGGGAACTCCCATGAGAACTAATAGAGAACTAATCACTACGGTGAGGACAGCACCAAAATATTCATGAGAAACTTCCGCCATGATCCAAACACTTTGCATAAGGCCCTACCTACAACATTAGGAATCAAATTTCAACATGAGGGCCTTTGGAGCAGCTCAGCTCTTTGGGAGGCCGAAGTGGGAAGATCATTTGAGCCCAGGAGTTCCAGACCAGTCTAAGCAACATAATGAGAAATTGACTCTACAAAAAAATTTAAAAACTAGCCGGGTGAGGGGGAACATACCTGTAGTCCCAGCCACCGAGGCAGCTGAAGTGGGAGGATCACTTGAGCCTAGAAGGTTGAAGTACACTGCAATTGTGCACCACTGCACTCCATCCTGGGCAACAAAGCAAGATCCTGTCTCAAAAAGAAAAAATAAAAGCTTTCAATACGAGGTTCGGAAGGTCAAATATCCAAACTATGGCAAAACACAAGTTTTTAAAATTCTTCTCTTTATTAACGAATATATACCCACTGTTTTATTTATTCACTTCACACATATTTACTTTATGTCTTTGCAACTTCAGGTGCTAGAGATAACAGTGATAATCAGCACAGTTTAGTGTCCTGCACAGCGAAGGAGCCTACATAGTAATAATGGGAGACAAGCAGTAAGTTAACACATGAAAGATTAATTTCAGAAGTTGATCAGACAAAGTCATGTGATGGAGAATGCCAGGTATCTGGGTAGGCAGAAGTTAGTTCTAGTTTAGATTGGGTTGTCAGGGTGGGTTTCTCAAGGAGATAGGATTTGAGCCTTCCAGGTAGAAGGCACAGTTGAAGAAAAGGCCCCAATGGTGAGAACCAGCTTGGGAAAAAAAAGTAACCAATACTGAGAAAGATACTATATGAGTTCAGAGACAGAGATCAAGACCAGATCACTTGCCTAACACTTTTCAATTCTAATTGTCAATGTAAGTTGTTAAAAATAATAATCCAATTTTAAAGCTCTAAAGCTTTAAAACATCTAGTTCAAACTGAACTTCACTCAGTTGGTCTGTTTTGGTACAATATTGTTTTATCAAATATAAAATTGCAGTTAAAAGAGAAAGTTATAAATGAATAATTCCACCCAGATGTTTCCAAGTCCACCAGTTTTTTAAAATCACTCTTTACCTTCAAGTATAAATAGAACACACACTCTTTCATAAAAAGTTACCCATGTCCCATCTGTAACAGAAAAACCTCAAATCCTTCCTGAGAATCATTAGCACTTTTCTTCAAGTAAATCTGCCCTAATTTACTGATTTTGCTAAATTTTAGTCTCACTTATATCCCCTGACTCCTTTTACTTTATTTTCCAATGAAATAAAGAATCTATTTCCTTAATTTTCTTTAATTTCACTCCCGGCCTTCCCTCCCCCAACAGTTGTATCTCATTGTAACAGCCTGGTTATTTGCAGGAAAGAAATAGGGGTTATATTGAAGTTATTAATATTAGGTTGGTGCAATTACTTTTGTACCAGCCTAATACTTCAAACTTAATGATCATCCCTGAGCCAAACTTGGTCATTCTGACCTTAGGAAAGGGAATATTCATTCTGCTCTCTTAATCTTCAACACTGCAGTGTAACTCCTGTATTTTCTCCATATCACCTTAGCCCCTCTCATAGGATTGCCACAGGAAACTCTAAATTCTACTCATGCAAAATGCAGTGCATCTCAAAAATCTTTGTTTCAATGACCCCCATAGCTGTCATGTCACAGAAGGCTTTTCCTTTGCGTTCCTAAAGAGTACTTCAAAGTACTTTTTTTAAAAAATAACATCTGTCCTTAACAGGAATTCTGCTGTTGAATTTTTTCTCCCTGCATTATAAACTAAGACTTCTTCAAAATACATAATTACTTTTTTTCCCATCTGGCACCGACTCTCTGCTTTATGTCATATGCGTCACTCACTCACACTTTCAGAGAAAATGTGCTCTATGAATGCAAAATGACAATGATAATAATTCATGGTTTCCTGTGATGTACTAGAATTCATCTGTGAAATGTCTGTTGCTAAGAGTAGACAGACTGAGGGATATTAAAAGCCTTATGAGGAATAAAAATCTAGTTGAAATGTGTAAGATTCTATTTTATTCAGTCACCCTACTTAAACAGCCTTGTTAAAAAGGCTAAGTTCAAATTTTTAGTGAGTAAAGATCTAAATTGAATTAGTGACCTGAAAACTTAGGGAGAAACCATCAATCTCTTTTTCAGGCTACAAAATTCATTTCAATAAATTTGCATGTAGTAACTTCTTTAAATTCTTTCCTCTTTTCTGTGTTTGGAAGTTTTTATTGTCATTGGCTAAGATTTTTCTCCTTTGATTAATGAAATAAATAAGAAGTTTGTTTTAGTATCTGTACTTTTATCTGTATAGGACATTTTTTCATTTTGGCTTTTATCCAAATTAATTTAAAGCAATCCTATTTTACAAAAACAAAATTTTATATAAATGTATTATACAAAACTTAAAATAGTTACATCAGAATCAATCAAGAGGGTCAGCATTAATAGATTATTTAATGATTGCATGTTACCAAAATATATATATTTATGCAAATGAATGAACCTCTGCAAATACATCTGTTTACTTCTTTTATAATTATTTTTGTTATGAAATTATGCTTTGGTGTCAATCATTTTAGATTGAAAGAAACGTTAATTTAAAACCACAAAAATCCATTTTCCAGAAGCGTTTTATATCCAAGATAAAATAATCTACAGTCCTCAACAGGCCTGACTTTAAGATCAGATGTTTTAAATGATTCCTAATTATTTATTTTGAATTGCAAACAACTAGGAGTCATTTTCTGTTTTTTTCCAATAAAGGAATAACATAAAATGGCATAAAGAGCAATAAATTTACTATAAAATGAAATTACAGTATCTTTGTTATAATTCATAATAGAGTACGTTGTATATATTCCAGTGTATATATAAGATCCTTTAATGTTTATAATTCTAAAATCCAACTAAATGACAAGACAGTTTTATATTATTATGTAAGAGGCCAAATTTATTAAAAGATTATTAAACAAGTTCAGGTAAAACCAACATACTCTTCAGAGAGCAAAAGTACAAATCAAAAATTACTTTAAAGATTCAGTATAAAATGAAGGAGTTAATCGCATCCTTGAAGATGTAGCACTCACCTACAAACTCAGAATCACAGTAAACCTTTATATGACAGAAAATGGAGAAGAAAATAAGCATTAATTCTTAGAATAAATTTTGAACATACACACTATCCAAAAAATAAAACCTGAATTTAAGAAACTAAGATTGTAAACCCTTATTAGGGATAAGCTTGAAGAAATCCTGCTATTTACTTTAACTGAGATTACCTTTACAATCAAATTACTTCGAAGCCACTCCTCAGGCTTTGAACCACAAAGCTTTCATAGTGAAGATAAGATGATCTGCCTAGAATTTTACACTTTAGTCAATACAAGATCCAAGATATCACCTTCTGTGATGCACTTTCTATGTCAGCAACCTATGAGACCACTTGCAGAAGAAACGTGCTTAAGAAATGCAAGGAGTGAAAGAGTATTTTTTAAAGAAAACTTTTTTAAACAAGAGCAAACACACCCATCCTGCCAGTCCCCAAAGCAAATTACTGTGTGTCTTAATACTTCATTTCTTTTTAGAGAAACCTGATCTGCATTTATTAATCAATATCCAATTAGAAATGCCTTCCTCGTAAACAGATTCTGATGTTTGTAATGGGTTGTGTTAACTGCTTAAAAACAAAAGGAAGGATGAGAATGAAAGGGAGAGGCAGGCAAGCAGAAAGGACAGAGAGGGCGATGGAAAAATGTCACAAGTTACTTTGAACCTTGAATTGTTCCTTAAAAGTTTGAAGCAAAAACCTAATCATTAGGACATTAACGTGATTCTCCTCAGAAGTAGAATATTTTAGAAAACAACATAATAGGATCTCAGATTGACGAAAAGCATTCTGCTTAAATAGGAAGCAGAATTATAAAGAATTTATAGCACCTTTAATCTTAAACGATTGACAAGAAAAAGATTAACATGTAATTTATTTTACCTGCAGCATCTGAAACATTAAGTTTTGTTAAATCTTTTGAGGGTAAACTTTTTGAAAAAAAAATTGAAGCAACTATCCCTTTAATTTTACTACCACCCTAAATGAAACATTAGAACTGCTCATCCAAATGATCTTTTCAGAGATTAAGTTCTTATTTTTAAATGTGTGATATTTACTTAAATAGAAATCAGTTATATCAAATGTTAGTTGTGAGACCATTGTATGGATTGTTAACGTCATTATTTTTGAGAATTCTATGACCAAAAAAATCAGATTTTAAAATATTGCTTTAGGGCTACAAAAGCTAGTCAATTCAGTTATGCCAAAGAATTCCCATAGATACTTTAGAGACTTGCAAGTTCCTAATTTAGTGGCTGATTCTTGCCTCACAAATCACAAAAGAGAAAAACCTGTGTAATCCATTGTTTTTCTCATATGTGTTAGTTGTATTATCCAAACACGTTCAAAATCTTATCTGTTTTGCAGTTTTAAAAGTAATTCATAATGGCTGGTTTTTTGGAATTATTTTACAAATCTAACATTTTAAGTTCTCAATATCAAATTCTACAGATCACCATGATGCTGTTCTCATAGTTCAAATAAAAAAAAACAAAATATAACAAATTTGAAAGCTGGCACTTTGGTTGAATGTTTCATTGCCAATTATGAAGTTCTAACTAAACAACTTTTCTTTTTTTAAGCCAAGACTTCATCATAATTAAAGATGTTACAGAAATCCGACTCAGTGAGCTTAGAAGCAATTTGGGAAAGCAAAATTTAAAAAACCATAAATGAGCAATTTGCATGTTTTCCTCCTCTATTTCATTGCCATGTGGTGGGAAAATAGAGAGTTTATGGATTTTGGTGGTCTCATCATTTCTGGTAAATCAACTGACTGACCAACGTCTCCAGAAAGTTTCATGGTTCATGAAGTTTTAAATTACAAATTACAAATTCTCACATCATCCATCTTCCAATTTATTGCAGCTGGAGCAAAAATCTAGTTCTAAACAATTAGCTCAGAAAGTACTGGCCCCTTTTTGTTTGATTCCATCAGTTTCATTCTTGAATGTGAATCCTAAGACTCTAAGCCAATTCCTTGGCCATTTCTCCAAAGGGTTCTAAATATTTGCTCTTTCTTTTTAAGCTAATTATTCAATGACAGATATTTTGACAGGCTTCGCTTACATTAAACACAAATGGTTCATAGGTTCTGTTTGTTCATGTTTTTTAGATAAATAGAAAGAAATGAAATACCAGATAATAACCAACTGGCTATTGAACACGTAAAAGCATGTGAACTCAAAGGCATGCCCCAGTGTGCTGCCTAGTGCTTTGTCATTAATGGCCTGAAAGGGTCAACATAAAATAGCTGCTGCTATTGTGTTCTCAGTTTATGTAATGTCTCAAAGCCCTTTGACACTAATGACCAATTTTCTGATAGTCTCTTGTGTGATACATGTTTAATTTTTTCTGTTTCAGCTTGACTGGTTATTCCTCCTCTATCACCTCCCATTGCTGAGTTTCTCTCTGTTTAAAACTGAACACTTTACCTGGATGTTAGACTTTAATTATCTTTAATAGCTTTAATTATCTCTATGCTGACAGTTCCAAAACTCCATCTCCTGCTTGTACTTCTCCTTGGATTTCAGTCCTTCACATCTAATTTCCTATATATTTAACTGAATGTCCACAGGCATATTAAATAAATTCCAAACTTAATTCTGCAAACTGTTTTAACCTAGTCTTTTCTACACTTCTGTGGTACCACCATAGACCCAAGTTGCTTAAAGTGATACCACATAGGTAATAATACAACACTGTAAGTAATCCTAGACTTTTCCTCACCACCCACATTCAATCTGTGAGCATATCCTATGATTTCTGCCTCAAAAATATACCTTGAATATGTTTACTTTTATTTTCTCTCCAACCACCTTTGTTAACATCTACTAAAATGGCCTTCTTACTGTTATCCTCCTGTATTTTACTGTGGTCTTTTAAAATATATTGTTATACAGCAGCCAATTAAACATGAATCAGATCAGGTCAGGCCCCTTTGTAAAATGCTTTACATCTCCCTATTGCACTTCAAATCAAATCCCCTAATGTTAACCTACAAGTTATCGAAAAGTGTGACTCTTGGCTGCATCCAAACATTCTATATGCTATTAATTACTAGTAGTATTTCATCTCCTAGAATTTGCCAGGTTTCCTACCCACTTAGAGACATAATACATGTTTTCCCTCTGCCTGTAATGCTGGTCTATAGGTTCTGAACATGGCTGGCTCTACCACATCCTTCCAACGTCAACTGAAATACCTCCTCAGCAAAACCTTCTCTAACCATGTCCATACTGTCTGTTCTCTCCCACGATTGTCTGTTCAATAAAGCATAAGAGTTAAGAGCACAGATGCCACCCAGGCTCACATCCCACCTTTAGTTTTGGCTCCTCCTACTTTATGATACCAGAAAACTTATTTGACCTATTTGTGCTTTCTGGTTCCTCATTCTGAAAGTGTCAACAACAATAACATCTACCTCAAATTATTAAGATTTAAAATTAAAATGAGTAAACACAGAACTGACTCTGTCACCATTTTGTCAAATTTCAATAAGTGTAATTTTCTTCATAGCACTTCTTAATTTATTACTCATTTATAAATTTGTTTTTGTTTACAGTCTGTTTCCTAGATAACTAAGAACATTATTAAGCAGGGTATATTTATGTGGTTTTTTATATGTCACTGGAAAAAGTGACAAACACAATGACCAGAACATGGTAGATACGCAATAAATTATGAAACAAATTGTGTTTGAATGGATTTAAGAGCTTCTACTTAAAGACACATCTAACTGGATTTTTTCCCCTTGATTATGGACAAAAATGTAATTTGTTACCTTAACTATGTATTTTAGCCATTCACTGATACAGATACATTTGTAAGGAATTTATTATATAACTGTGCATTTTTAATCTTTAATTCACTCTTACTAAAACATTTAAGACACAAGTTTCCAAATTCATGTGTATGTCACTTTTTATTTTCTACTTGTCTTTAAAAAAATCATCTCTTAATATTGGGCTTGTGACACTTTTCCATAGCATCAAGGGCTTTCATTGTAGGCTTTCAGACCACATCTGATCTTTCAGAGATACCACTATTACAGTGTGCCTGCAAAACTCATCAGACAAAAGTTATATGTTACTGTTGTTGTTGCTGTTGAAATTGCAACATTCCCTCTTGACCTCTGCATACTTGCAGTCTGCAAAACAATGTTTTAGGCTTTAGATCACAGGGCTTTTTACTCTTTGTTTTCTTCCATATTTACTTTGAAGTTGGTCTTTTGACCATCTCCTATCCCAAAATAAGTCTCAGGGTTCACACTCTTCAAAAGGACTAACCCCTTAGCTTTATGTCTATTGGATGACCCTTCTTCCTCTGGGCAGCCTGAAAACATTGGCTGCAGTCACCCCATACCAAGCCCTGGAAAACCTCTCAGTAAAGCCTCTTAGTGACTCATCAGGTCTGCTCAGAATATAACATCAAACCACTCTACTCTTTAGTTTTACTTATTTGATAAAGCAATATAGTAGTAGGAGCTAGATGTCATGTTTTGTTTTTTAAAAAATGTGGCATTAAACATAATTTGCATCTTTCTTCATAGTCTCTCTTTGCCCCATATGGTTACAAAGTTATGTCTCATTCATGCATGGAAAAAAGTATCTGCAAGTCAAATAAAGAAATATTTAATATTTTAGCACTTCAGTATATTGTTTGCTTTGGTGCCATTAGAAAATCATAAGCAAGGAGTTCACAATAAAGAGATAAAAATACCCATGAAAAATATAAAGAAAAGTAAACATGCTTACCTACAGTCATTACAGAAATGCCTAATGAAACAATGGGATTCTATTTTTTTAACTACTCAATTTGAAATGATTAGTAACTGATGAGATTTGGAATGGACATTAAGTGTACACTCTCAACCTGAAACTGAGGTACCCATTGTACATCAATATACAAAATATGAAAATATACAGAAAAATTTAGAATGCATATATATGTTAATATATCATTTATATTTCTAATAACTTAAGTATCACATAAAGTACACAAGTTTATAAGGATATATCATGATAAAATAGTATGGTTTTGTATGTGTGTGCCTAGCCAATATCCATTTACCCATCTCCCACTCTTACTTCATGTTCTTTTAGTGGGGCTGATTCCCATGCTCTCAGCATTGCATGTGACTTGCTATGATCTGAATGTTTATATCCCAAAACATATGGAAACCCCAAATTCTATATATAAATTTTGTATATTGAAATCCTAACCCCCAAGGTGACAGTATTCAAAGGTAGGACCTCTGGGAGGTGATCAGGTTATAAGGATGAAGTCCTCATGAATGAGATTAGTGCTCTTAGTGTTTTGGGCACTAATTAGTGTTTTGCAGTCTGCAAACCATTAGGCTTTAGATCACAGGGCTTTTTATTCTCTGTTTTCTTCAATATTTACTTTGAATTTGGTCTTCTGGCCATCTCCTATCCCAAAGTAAGTCTCAGCGTTCCCACTCTTCAAAAGGACTAACCCCCTTAGCTTTATGTCTACCGGATGACACTTCTTCCTCTAGGCAGCCTGAAAATGTTGGCTGCAGTCACCGCATACCAAGCACTGGAAAACCTTTCAGTAAATCCTCTTAGTAATTCATCAGCTTTGCTCAGAACATAACATCATACTGTTACATTCTATTATATACCAAAGGTGACAGTATTCAAAGGTGGGGCCTTTGGGAGGTGATCAGGTTACAAGGATGAAGTCCTCCTGAATAAGATTAGCGCCCTTATAAAACAGGCCCCAGTGAGCTCCCTTGTCCTTGCTGCCAAGCGAAGACACAGCTCGAAGCTACCATCTATTAACCAGAAAACAGCCCTTACTAGAAATCAAGTCTGCCAGAACCTTCATCTTGGACTTCCCAGCCTCTAAAACTGTGAGAAATAAAATTTTTTCATTTAAAACAGAAATAAACCACACAGTTTATTTTATAATAGCTTCCAGAATGGACTAAGACATGACTCAAACTTGAAAACTCAGAATATCACCTCCCCAGACTTGAGAAATTGATTAAAAGAAAAGTTTATGAACCCAATCAGACCCAAGTGGAATTATGCTTATCACTTTTGCTTAAAGAAATAGAGAAGAAGGGCCTATGTTTCTGCTGGTTCCCTGGGACTAGACTAAGTCTGGAGCTGCTGGCAGCCATTCTGGCAGCCATTCTGAAAGGAGAGTCAGCCTAATAAGAGAAGAGGGTCCAAAGGGGAGTCAAGCTGAAACAGAAACCAGTTTCAGATGACATTAATTGAGGCCGTGGAGCCAAACCCACTCAAAGTTAGTTTAACTGATTTTTGGGGGGGAGCTGTGATGGCAAATAAATTTTCTTTTCTACTTAAGCTGGTTTTAATTGGATTTTATGACATTTTAAAACCAAAAATCTCAACTAATAAGAAGATGGTATTTTAGAATACAAATGGAAAATGTCATTTCTGTAGAGAATTTTAATGACAATTATGACACATAGTTAAAAGGAAAAACAGCCATTAGAAAGAATGAAGTAGAGCTACAGTTCTATAGACAGACATCCAGGCTATAATAAAGTTGTAGAAACAAAATTTATTATAGTGTCATTTTAAAAAATCTGTTTATACACATATAATGTCCACACATATGAACATTCACTTCCTTCAATAGGAAATAGAGAAAAACTGCATCAAGCCAAAGTATTTTTGTTTTTCTTAGTATATATGTGATTGATGTAGCATGGTGAACAGACTCTAAGGTAACCCCAGCGATTCCACCTCCTGGTATTCGTTCCCTGGTAAAATTGCCTTCCCTTGAGACTGGGTATAACCTATGACTTGTTTCTAACCAATAGGATATGGCAAATGTGACAGGATGTCAATCTTGTTACTATGTTGTATTGTATAGGAAAGGTGACTTCCTATACATGTAAATTCCATGATATTATATAACTTGTATATAACACAATCTACTCACTCTAGGGTACTCTTTTCTCTGTCTCCTCTTCCCTTCCAAGAATTCTGAAAAAGCAAGCTGACATAAATCCTATAATCACAAAGAAATGAGTTTTACCAACAACCAGAGAAAGCTTGGGAGCAGATTCTTTCTAAGTAGAACCTCCAGATAAGAATCAGCTAGGCCATGCCTGGACTTCTGATCCACAGAAAGAGAGATAATGAATGTTTATTATCATAAATAATGTTTATTTATAATAAATTCTCTATAGTGTTAATTATGACATTTAATAAATCATCACCATTTGTGATAATTTGTTACAAAGCATAGAAAGCTATTACAGATTATTTGAATTTTAAATTCCATGTAAAATTTTGTAACTTTTCTCTTTATGTATTCAGATAAACAATATTCCTTACACACATTCGAAAACATGTCAATATAAGACAGCTAAATATTTTTTAAGTTAGTAGTACAAATAGAAGAAAACAAAAACCAATTATGTTTTCTTTTTAGAATTATAAAACCCCCACCTAGCTAGGCTAGCTCCTGACGTAAATTACTGAAAAGTAGTCAGTAATAAATTTTAAAACCAAAACAGAAAGTCTTGATGCCTCTCTACCAAAAAAGTATTTAATGCACTTTAAAACAAAAAGGGAGTAACCCAAGGAGGATAAAATAAATTTGTATCACACCAGAAAAAGCTGTAAGATTGTTTGGTTTGCAGAAAAATCATTTTAAATCATCTCCATCCTTGGCTCATAAATATTGCAAATTTAATGAGGTATTCTCTCCTAACATGCATAAATGAAGTTCTTGTTGATTTCAAAGGGGATTGTGCCTATATACCTGAAATTTAAACTTTCCCTCTAGAAAACAATAAAAACATACACTTCTTTATGGATGCATTTAGAATATGTTATCACAGACTAATATTTTCTAAACTATACACATACTTAAATACTGGTTTAAGATATAAAGTGAGATTCTTTACAATTTTGAATGGAGTCTCACATGAACACATATTTTTATGTGAAATCTTTCTCTTCAATAGAAAAACAAATCTTTTTCTTCAGTAGAATCCAATTAAATATTGCCTCTTAGACTTTTTAGTAACTGTGGCGAAAAAACATTTATTGTGAATTTATTTTTCTTACAGCTTGTGTATGTTTTCTTTTTCTTGAATTGTCTGCCCAAGTAGATGAGAGATTTGAACAATTCTTTCCACAGTGGTAACAGAGTCAGAGGTCAAAAATTTCCAAGCATGAACTAAACCTAAACAGCAAGAAAAATATCAAAATGTATGCAAAAATATACAGAAAGGTTACTGATCTTGTAAAATCAAAACATAAAATATACCAGAAAATCGCCATAAGAAAATAAACCTTGTGTTTATCTAACAAAACCCATTAAGAAGTATGTAATAATTACATCAACCCTCCTGAAATGTTAAAATAAAGGCCATGTCTATAGAATGAATAATATCAAGGCAAGAAAAAAAAAATCATGTCCTGCTTCCAGTGATAATAATAGTGGAACAGATAGTGGCCAGTCTAGCCTGAGGAATGGAAACCAACCAAGTAAAAAAAAACTGACAACTCAATTTTTCAAATAATTAAACCAATGCTGTATATAAAAGTACCCAGAATGAAGTGAAGAACTGATATCATTGTCTTGATAATTAATGCTCAAAAGTGTGAACTTTTCTGTTCCATTATTTAAGTATTTTAAGAAAAACTTATAAAATTTTTGCTTTATGTGACTACAATAGCTACATTTCATGTATTAGCATTTACACTCAGAAAGGCTGCAGGGTCTTCACTCGAGGGTCCAGAGTACATAAAGAGAATAATACAGGAATAGAAATAGTGTAAACTATATACTTCAAATAATTTCACAGGGTTGTGTAAGCCTTTTAAGGGGTTGAGGTTTATCTTCAGCCTAAGGGAAAGCCCATCCATATAATCAAATATTTTGTTTGGGAAAAATTGCTCTGGCTTAGTACAGAAATTAGCGGTCAGAGCAAAGGTGGGAGGGTCATCATATAGATGTCAAAGTAAGAAAATATGAATGTGCTATGCTATTTCACTCTTCTATTCTTCACCAACTTATTTTTTCTGCTTTCTTTTCTCTTTGTTCATGTTTTCCGTTCAAGTTTCATCCCCTCTCTGAAACACTTGATGAAGTTTCAGTCCATTCCATGCAATCAACCATTCCTGCCTCTGTGCCCAATTGAACCCAGTGTGTGTTTTTATCATGGCCCGTACCATTGAAATACATTTTGCTGTATATGTATATTCATCCTTGTACAAATCAATACATTCTTAATGAAACTTATTTTCTGTCTCCAGCATCGAAAACAATGTTTGGCCTTGTGCTAATCAAAAAAGTTCTGGTTGACATTTGAAATGGTTATTTTGATAACTTCTTTCTGTGCCTTCCCTAAAGATTACTCTTAAGACATTCTGAAAATATCCATTCAGCAACTTTGGATGAGCTATTTCAACAGTACTATGGTTTAAGTTGCTAACAAAAGGGATCTTATCTATGTTGCTCACTTCATTTCCTTGTCCTATATCAATTTCTACCATCTAGCAGTATTAAATATATTTTCTAAATGTTTAAAATTATTCATATTAAACTCAATATCAACTTTTCCCCTCCTTTTTAAAGCATTGTCCACTGCTGATATGTGCAAAACATGATTCACATCTACTCTTAGAGATTTCACTTTTTTTGCTGGTCACAATATGAAAACGTGTACTAGGATATCCATCAATAATGCTGCTTACACTTCTGAGGGCTTAATGTAGAACAGGACACAATTCCTTCTACTACCACAAAAGTGCCACACAGACATGAAAAAGGAGAAACTGTAGACTTGATACTGTGGTTGCTTCAGTCTAAAGGGAAGTCATTCAAAATATTAAACTTTTCTGAGGGGAATTGCCTTGTGCCTATTTGCATAACCTTGCTCCCCTCTCATCCAGTCAATTCTATGCAGCTTTATCTTCAAACCTGCTCTGTCAAATATCTACATGCTTAAGTAAACTATACATTTTCTTTCAAAGAAAATAATTTTATTTTCAGTTTTCAGAGACTAAACCGTCAAGGTCCATTTTTGGAAGAAAACACACCTAAACACTCCAGGCAACAATTGCAACATCACTACAATATTATGCAGAGAGGAGCTAGACTCTACCATGACCTGCGTGTATTAGTGTCCTAGGGATGCCGTAACAGAGCACCACAAACTGAACGGCTTAACATAATGGAATTTTTTCCCTCAAATTTCTAAAGGCTGGAAATTCATAATCAAGGTGTTGGCAAGACCATGCTCACTTTGATGCCTCTGGGGAAGGATCCTTCCTTGCCCCTTCAGCATTCTTTGGTTTGTAGAGGCATCACTGTGATCTCTGCCTCTTTCTTCATGTGTGGGGTGAATGAGGGAGAGTGGGAGAGAAGGAAAGGGCCGGAGGGGGAAAGAGAGAGAGAGTGCACGAGCGTGAGCGCTTGCACACATGTGTATGTGGCTGTCTGTCTCTGTGTCTCTTTCCCTTTTAAGTACACTGACCATATTGGATACAGGGCCGCCACCACTCCAGTATTACCTTCTTATTGTATTCTGATGTAAGACCTCATCTTAGCAAATTACATCTGCAGCAAATTTCCAAATAAGGTCACATTCTGAAGGTCTAAGAAGGATATGAATTTCAGAGAGAAACTATTCAACTCAGTACACCACTTTGGATAAACCTTCTAGTCTTTGCTGTGGCGGTAGTGTCTATCAGTAACAGCAAATGGGAACACTACTATTCCCATTTGCTGTTAGCAGAAGTTTTAAATTGTAGCATTGATTTCCCTGACTTCAAAGTGAGGCTATTATCTTCTTACCCTAATCTGATAGTATATGCAGGTGAAAATATATGTAATATTTCATACATTTTTTCACACAGAAGCTATTGCAAAACTCCATGTATTGATATACAGCCTTTTCACCACTCTTACCAGCTTTCATGATTTAAAAAAAAATTGTCCCTACGTATCTAACAAGTGCACAAAAGTTAATTTAGTCAAAGGCATGGTTTTCTATTATAACATTAATTAAAACACAAATGATCAAATCCACAATATCCCTATTGTCTTTGTTTACCTCAATGCTATAACAAAATATCATACACCAGGTAGCTTATAAACAACAGAAATTTGTTTCTCACAGTTCTAGAGGCTGGGAAGTTCATGATCAAGTTGCTAGCAGATTCTGTATCTGGTGAGGACCAGCTCCCTAGTTCATAAGCACCCATCTTCTCATCATATCCTCATGTGGAGAAGGGGCAAAGCATCTCTCCACAGCCTATTTTATAAGGGCACTAATCCCTTATAAAGGGAGGCTCCCTTCATAATACAAAGGTTCCCTAAAGGGATTAGCCTTCATATTCATGAAGGCTCCTGACCTTGTGACTTAATCACCTTCCAAATACCCTTTCAAATAACATCCTTTTGGGGAGTTAGAATTTCAACAGCTACCTTGTGGTAGGGAGAAATACTCCGTGCACTGCATCTAGCTTCCTTTCCCACAAGCATTCTAGATTGTAACATAGTTTCTCAATACATTTCTTTCCACCTGTGCTAATTACAATAGTTAGTTTCATAAATTTACCTGTCAATATTCAAACACAATTTTCTTTCATGTCTATTTTTCAAGCCTCAAGAAAAGTTCAGGTATCCAGTGTATAAGTTTACATTTTATATGTAATGTTGAAGGCTTTAGAGATATAAATCTTTAATTTTTATGCTTTGTGGATTTAAGTTTATCATTTTTTAAATGTTTCCTCCTTGCTTTCCTTGATTATGTAAATTATTTGTCTCAGACTCTGTGACTGCTTCCTTTGGGTCAAGAACATAAAAACTCCCGTAACATTCTAGGAGGAAATGTGGTTTATGACAAATGAGTGTAGACACCTCTGTTTTCTATTAGTCATTCTGGTGATGCTCCCAGTCATAATGACCTCACTGACTACAGAAGAATGACTTTGGTTCTGTACACAGTTAGTACAAATCCCACTCCTGAGTCATAAAGCTTGTTTGTGGCCTACTTTCCTATAAACATATAAAGAGTTTAGGTTACTTTTCCTTAACCTTGCTCATATATAAAGCCATATGTGACTCTCTATATACACCCTGCCTCGGGAGGTCTTAAAGTGGCACTGTTATGCAGAAAAGCTCCAGAACATATGGAAGTTGGGAGTTTTTGTAGATTAGGTTAAATAAATCTAGGTCCAGCAGCAATTTATGGAGGACTCTACTATTTATTATTATCCTTGTAAAAAGTACCTATTCATCTTTGTTTTCTGTCACTAAGCTAATTCCCTATCCATGACTAAACAATTCTCTCCCATCCCCACTTCATTTTCACTCCAATTCACATACTAAGAAAACAGTCTTTGATGAGGTAATTTTGCCAAAATTTAAATGAAGGCTAAACAACATATATTCGCTAGCCCTCACTAATCCATTATTTTAGTTACCCACTCAAAGCTCTACAAGTCAAGCATGATTTTCCTTTACAAAAACCAGGTTCACTCCCCACCGGAAGGTCATACTTATTTATGCCTTTAGCATTATTATCCTTTATTAGAGTTCGACCAACTTACTGACTCCATAACTTCAGTGAAATAAATATCTAATTCTAGGGAATTCTTTACATCTAAAGTGTCAATAGGAGCTTATTGTATTTATATATCATTATTTAACATGCTATTCATAAAGTTTTTATAAAATGATATTTCAAAACAGAGAAGTAAAATAACCTATTTCCTCAGTAAAGACCAGGACACAAGAAAACTAAATAAAATGTTCCTGACAATGTAGACTGTTCAAAGATTGAATTCAAGGGTAGAACTCTTGCTACTGAGAATAAACTCCCCAAGGCTAGAGCTGTTCACACACATAGTACAGATGAACTCAAAGCATCCAAGTTGATGGAGGGCTGGAGAAATGAGAGAAATCGAGTGATGACGTATGTTGGATCACCTTCGGATCCTGAAATTTTGTGATTCCATTATCTTCTATCATTATCTTGCTTATTTCCAAACACTGTAACACTCTCCTTAAAAACAAAGGGCAAAGGAAGGGGAAAAAAGCCCTTTAGTATTCTATTTTATTATTTTCATCTTATTTCACAGATGTTTAATTTTTGTAGGAAACTATATTCTACTGGATGTATTTTCTTATATAGCAAATTTGAACTTACTACTACCGCCCTAGGTTGTGTTTAGGAATAACATTGCACATATTTAAAACACTGCATTTAATATGTTTAAAAAGAAAGAGCTGAGATTGTTTCACAAATCATAGCAGTTTTTCTAGGTCAAAACCTGGCAGAAAATGGAACAAATGTTTTTCATTTTTTAACTAAATCTTTAGTGTGTGTGATTTTTCAGTTATGTGTTCAACCCCCCCCCAAAAAGGCATCTGTAGCTTTTAGTCTTAGCACGAATAGTCTAAAATATCATTCCTCTTTCCAAACCACTGTGACAACTAATTGATCTAGCCAATTACTCTGCACAATTAGAGTTGAGAAATTCACATTTGCATTTGCCAATAATTTATCATTTCTTTCCTGCCAACTCTTCATGATTTGTAATTTGCTTTTATTTCATTACTTTGATTCCAAGATTGTCCTTTCACATGGCATTTTTTTAACAACTCTCAATACAAACTGACAACAGAGACTGCCTCTGATTAATTGCCTCAGAGCTTTAAATTTATAACTTATTTTCCTCTTTGCTAAGGCACACACAAGACAAACAGTTTTCTGCCTCAATTACATTTCCCCTCTATACATTTGTTTTTTAATTACCAAAGTAATATATAAATACAATCTTATTAAAAATAAGCACGTTACAGAAAATCTAAAGTCCCATTTACATCATCATCAATTTTACTCCTCAGATGAAACATTGTTATTTTTATGTATCTATTCTCTTGTGTGCATTTCTGTGCATTTACATCCATATATGCATGCATAGGAAAACGTGTATTGTTAATATGAAGGTTTTACAACATAAACATTACAAATAATATCTTAGAAATATATCATGAACTTTATTCTTTTTAACTGTTATGTAATCTACAGAATGGATTATTATTCTCATTAATGCATATTTTGTCTCTTAAAGTATTTATTTCAATAATGCTGTAGTGAATACCCTTTTACCTGCTTTCTTAGGCAGATGGTAAATTGCTTCCTTGAGAGGATATACCAAGTAATAGAACTTCTGGATTATGGAACATTCACATTTTAATTTGAGTTATTCCAAAGGGCTATACCTATGCCCCCAATATTTAGCCTAATTACCTGTGTTTCTTCAGACACCCAAAGAAATGTCAATATGTTTAAAGCCTAGAGTTATTTTTTTAATATCCGATCAAAACTATTTTTAAGGTTTCACATAAAAATTTCATTTCATGCCTTTAATTGGTTTCTCCAGTGTCTCACCTTTCTCGCATCCCACCGCTGTACCCAAGTGGAGCAAAACTGTCCTTCTTTTATAATCAGATATATTATTTTCATTTATTATGGGCAATATAGGTTTTAGAATGCTGATAAAGACTGGACATTGCTCCTCCCTTGTCTAGTTCAGAGTTCTTGGGACTTGGCAACTCTTACTGCAGTGCCTCCTGCTGGCGACATGTTTACTCTTCCCCTACCACCACACAGGCCAGGCTTGGGGTCCAGTAGCTTTCTTCCTTGTAACTATTTTGATTTCAGGAATTTCAGGCACAATCTGTTCTTTAAGCAACTGTAAGAAAAACCTTCCTTAAACATAGTATCAATCACATCATTTACTTTCCTACTAGAAGAACCACAAACTATGGCTATCCAACTTCTTTTCCCAGTTTTCTCTCCCATTTCTCAGGCACCAAATTATTTTTTGCACATTTATGCAAGCAAGTCAAATATGGTATACCCCTTTATACTTTAGTGCCTGGTTTGTATTATGTTCTCCACTTAATATTTTCTCCCTTTCTATATGTGATTCAACTTTTATCTAAATGATATTCAGAGTATCTTAAATATTACCAATATCTGCAACTCTATTTTTGTAATTCTTTGGACTTTCCCTAGAATATGGCTGGCCTTTTATTTTAACACTTAATATAGCCCAGCTTCTTTTGCAGCTACTTGTATATTCCTTGCGGTGTTCCAGCTAATGGTGTTAATTTTTCTTTCATTAACAAAATATTTATGAGCTTGTTCTATGTTGCAGAGAATTATTCTAAGTACTAGGAATACAGCAATTAAGGTACTCAAGACTCTGGCCACATGAAACAGTAAGGAAAATTTTATGTATCTTGAATCTACTTCAATGTTAAGAATAATGTCATAATTGAAATAAATGATCAATACATCTCTTGTGAGGGCTAACCTATTCCTATTATATGACTTAGATACATAAATAAGCTAGACCAGCTTTATACATTGTGTGATAGTTAATTTTACTTGTCTACTTGGCTGGACCATGATACCCACATATGTGGTCAAATATTTTAGATGTTTCTATTAGGTTGTTTTTGGATGAGATTAATATTTAAGTTGGTGGACTGTAAGTTCAGCAGATTGTCCTGAGCAATTTCGGTGGGCCTCATCAATCAGGTGAAGGCCTGAATAAAACGAAAAGACTGAACCTCTCCCCAAAAAGAGGATATTCTACCAGCAGACACCCTTCAGACTTGAGTTCCAAATATCAGCTTTTCCTTCAGTCTCCAGTCTGACAGCCCTTGGACTTGAACCGCAGAATTTGGACTTGTCAGTCTCTACATTCATATGAACCAATCCCTTAAAACAAATTTTTCTCTGTCAAAACCTATATATATATATATATATCCTATTTGTTCTGCTTCTCTGGAGAACCATAACTAATATACATAGAGAAAAGAGTAATAAGTCCTTACTCAAGGGCTATGGATAGATTTTGTAGTAACTTCTGTTATTGCTGCCTCACCCTTTGGGAAGACTACCAAAGTCCAGCTTAGCTGTGTGCCTAGTGGTTCCTTTTCTTCTGGGATAATTGTACCTCCCACTCCATTAACATAAGACTTTCCAAGGTGACTTGCTTTGGCCAATAACAAGTGAGTGGATGTGAACAGTACTATTTGCAATCATATTCTTTTCCTTCTACCACATGAATAGCATGTCCTAGAAAGACACTGCTTCTTTCTACTGAATCCCAGAGTGAAAAGGTAAAGGTACTAAAGCTATGACTAATTTATAAGCATTGACTCTAAATGTGAATACAAGAGAAGCTTTGCTTGTTTTAATGATTTCACAGTTTGTAATATTACAGCAAAACTAGCCTTCATTAATACCATCTTAATGGGTTATTGATCTAATGTTCTCCCTCATAACCACAAAACTGTATGAAAAAGATAGTGTATGGATAAATAAATGTACTCTTTCTCTCATCCTAGGGAAAGGGTCCGCATATATCTTGCTGAATTCTCAAACTGGTGTTTGCCCTAAGAAGAATAACAACCATGGAAAATTGTTGAATAGAAAAGAAGATATTCACAACTAGTTGTGACATAAGGAAGAAGCCTTCAGCAGTCTTCTACGTTACACTGATTTACTCTGAGTGTCTTGCAATTTATCATATGAGAAAAAAAATACTGTGCCGGCTTAAGGCAGGTAATTCTAAGGTAGCATTCATTCATTGAGTAAAATATACACTAAGCACTAACTATGCTAGAGAGTATGGGAGGCACCAGTGACAAAGACATGGTTTCTATATTCCTGAATCTTATATTTCAGAGAAAGAGTGTAGAAATCTAAGAGAAAAAAAAAGCACAGAAAATAATGTAATTAATGGATCTGGACTTCAGCCTACCCATGAGTAATAAACATAAGCTAAAACCCTGGCATTTTCCACCAATTCTGCCCATCCCCCTTCCTATCTCCTACTGGTTATGAGGTTGCAAACTAGGTAAATGAGAACTGATGGTGAGTAGTTTAATATTTTTAAAATAATTTTTTAATAAAAATGCAAATAAAAAATTTTAAAAATTGTACTGTTTTCTAAAATTCACATATATGTCATTTTTGTATCCTCAGGCAAGCACTGAGTTGAACATAACATATACTCAATAAATAGTTTATGTATTTCATATTGCATGCCTGTATCAAAACATCTCATGTACCCTATAAATATATACACCTACTATGTGCCCACAAAAATTTTTTAAATATATAAAATTTATTTAATAGTTCCCAAATAAATTTTATTATTTATGTACCAAGTCCCTAGAAAGTGCCTGGCAAGCTAAATGTCTGTATGCTTCAACATCATAATTAGGATCTCATGAATTTAATACATATGAAAGGAATATGGAAACCAATAATTATCCCAGTTCTCATAGACAGCAATAGCAGCATAGATAATTCTAGGAAATAATCAGTAATTCATTCATACCATTCAGTCATCCACTAATTTGTTGGAAGAAAGGTAAGCCTACCTTCAGTACATTACTGAAGTAATAATGAGCCACAGCCAAGTTCACAACTACCTAAGAATATGATTTCAGTTAGGAAAAACAGGAGTGTAATAAGTAATTTAAAAGGATAACCTGGAGAACTACATGACTAGGAAACTTTAAAAAAGGTCACCAGACATATTCTAGAGGTTCTAGAAGAATGTATACATGCTAAAAAAAAAAAAAAAAAAAGATGAAACAGAAAAAGGCACCAGTCACACACCTTTGGTTGGCCTTAAAGCATGCAGAACCAGGAAATAAAATCTAAGGTCATGTTACAAAATGTATAGTCTGAAGTGAACATTCTCACATGGATCATCTTAGCAAAAAGCAGGAAATAGACAGGCATTTAAAAAAATCTGATGGATCATTAGCAGACTACTCAATTATATTGAGCCAAGTGCGACACCTAGAATGCAAGCTTAAAAGTAACTTAAAACAAAAATCCTATGTAATAGTCAATGTTCATGCTGCTGATAAAGACATACTCAAAACTGAACAAAAAGAGGTTTAATTGGACTTAGTTTCACATGGCTGGGGAGGCCCCAGAATTATGGTGGGAGGTGGAAGGCACTTCTTCTATAGCAGTTATAAGAGAGAAATGAGAGAGAAGCAAAAAAAGAAAAACCCTGAGAAACCCACCAGATCTTGTAAGGCTTACTCACTATCACAAGAATAGCATGAAAAAGACTAGCCCCTTGATTCAATTACCTTCGATGGATCCCTCCCATAACAAGTGGGAATACTGGGAGATATAATTCAAGTTGAGATTTGGGTGGGGGCACAGCCAAACTATATCATTCCACCCCTAGCCCCTCCAAAATCTTATGTCCTCACATTTTCAAACCAGTCATGCTTTCACGACAGTCCCCTAGAGTCTTAACTCATTTCAGCATTAACCCAAAAGTCTAAAGACCAAAGTCTCATCTGAGACAGGGCAAATATCTTCCGCCCATGAGCCTGTAAAATCAAAGGCAAGGTAGTTATTTCCTAGGTACAATAGGGGTACAGGTATTGGGTAAATACAGCCATTCCAAATGAGAGAACTTGGCCAAAACAAAGGAGTTACAGGGCCCATGCAAGTCCAAAATCCAGCGAGGCAGTCAAATTTTAAAGCTCCAAAATTATCTCCTTTGACTCCAGGTCTCACATCCAGGTCATGCTGATGCAAAAGGTGGCTTCCCATGATCTTGTGCAGCTCTGCCCCATGGATTTGCAGGGTACAGCCTCCCTCCTGACTGCTTTTATGGGCTAGCATTGACTGTCTGAGGTGTTTCCAGGTGCAGTGCAAGCTTCCAGTGGATCTACCATTCTGGGGTCTGGAGGATGATGGCCCTCTTCTGACAGCTCCGCCAGGCAGTGTCCCAGTAGAGATGCCACTCCAACACTACATTTTCTTTCCAAACTGCCCTAGCAGAGGTTCTCCATGAGGCCCCCGCCCAGGCATATCCATATATCTTCTGAACTCTAGATGGAGGTTCTCAAACCTCAATTCTTGACTTCTGTTCACTCGCAGGCACAACACCATGTGGAAGCTTCCAAGACTTCAGGCTGGCACCCTTTGAAGTCACAGCCCAAGTTGTACATTTCACCCATGGTTGGAGCACCCAAGTTGTACCCTTTCAGCCACAGCTGGAGCAACTAGGACACAGGGCACTAAGTCCCTAGGCTGCACACAGAATGGGGACCCTGGGCCCAGCACATGAAACCATTTTTTCCTCCTGGACTTCTGAACCTGTGATGGCGGGGGGGGGGGCTCTCTGACATGGCCTGGAGACATTTTCCCTATGATCTTGGGGATTAACATTAGGTTCCTTGCTACTTACACAAATTTCTGCAGCCAGCTTGAATTTCTCTTCAAAAAAGTGGGTTTTTTTCTACTGTATCATCAGGCTGCAAATGTTCTGAACTTTTATACTCTTTCCCTTTTTAAATGGAATGCTTTCAACAGCACCCAAGTCACCTTTTGAATGTTCTGCTTAGAAATTTTTTCTGCCAAATACCCTAAATCATCTCTCTCAATTTCAAAGTTCCACAAATCTCTAGAGCAGGGGAAAAATCCTGATACCAATATTTGTATCTGTCAGGTTTCTCTAGAGGGACAGAACTAATGAGATACATATATCCTATGATATATATAGTTATATATTTTATATAAATTATATATATATATATATATATATATATATATATGTATGTATGTATGTTATGGGATCACAAGGTCCCACAATAGGCTGTCTAGAAGCTGAGGAGTAAGGAGAGCTAGTCTGAGCGCCAAAACTGAAGAACTTGGAGTCCGATGTTTGAGAGCAGGAAGTATCCAGCATGGGAGAAAGATGTAGGCTGGGAGGTTAGGCCTGTCTATTTGCTAAAACATAACAAGAGTCACCTTTGCTCCAGGTCCCAATCAGTTCCTCATCTCCATCTGAGACCACCTCAGCCTGGACCTTATTGTTTATATCACTATCAGTATTTTTGTCAAAGCCATTCAACAAGTCTCCAAGAGGTTCCAATGTTTCACTCATTTTTCTATCTTCTTCTGAGGCCTCAAAACTCTTCCAATCTCTGCCTGTTCCAGTTCCAAAGTTGCTTCCACATTTTCAGGTATCTTTTCAGGAACACCCCACTCTCCTGGTACCATTTTAGTCTATTATTCAATTTTCACACTACTGATAAAGACATACTTGAAACCAGGAACAAAAAAAGGTTTAATTGGACTTGCAGTTCCACATGGCTTGGGAAGCCTCAGAATCATGGTGGGAGGTGAAAGGCACTTCTTCTATGGTGGCGGCAAGAGAAAAATGAGAGAGAAGCAAAAAGAGGACACCCCTGATAAACCCACCAGATATTGTGAGGCTCATTCACAATCACAACAATAGCAGGGGAAAGATCAGCCCCCATGATTCAATTACCTCCTTGTGGGTCCTTTCCACATTATGTGGGAATCTGGTAGATACAATTCAAGTTGATATTTGGGTAGGTACACAGCAGAATCTTATCACTCTAGTAGAAAACTTAAAGTCCATGCACTGCAGAAAATGTAGAAGCTACAGAATCATTTCAGGAAAACTGCTGAATAATAAGCAGGAATAAGAAAAAGACAACAGCAAAAACAAACGCTGGAGGGTGAATAAATCTGATACAAAAGTTGATACATTATCCAAATGTCCAGTTTTCAGCAAAAAATTATGAGACATGAAAACAAACAGGAAAGTACATCTCATGCACGATAGTGAGGGTTGTGGAAAGCAGCCAGTGGAAAATGTCCCAAAGTAAGGCGCAGATATTGGAATTAGACAAAGACTATTATCAACAAGTATAAATGTTTTAAGTGAAAAACCATGCGTAAATAATCAAATAATCCCACCTGTGGGACACCATCAAGCATACCAATGTACATTTAATGAGACCTCCAGAAGAAAAAGACAAAAAGAAAAAAGCAGGAAAAATATTTGAAGAAATGAGAGCCAGAGATTTGATAAAGTTGGTGAAAAATACTTGTCTACTCATTCAAGAAGTTCAAATATAATAAACTCAGAAATCTATACCCAGACACATCTTATGTAAACTGGGGGAAAAAAACACAAATAGAAAATCTTGAAAGCAGCAGTAGAATAATGACATATAAATAAGGAACACTCATTAAGATTAATAGCTGACTTTTTATTAGAAACCATTCAATCAAAAGGACAGTGGGATGGTATCATCAATGTTTTTGCAAGGAAAAGACTATCAACCAATAATTCTACATTTAGCTAAATTCCCATTCAAAATGGTTAAGACATTTTAAGATAAACAAAAACTGACAGAATTCATTGCTAGCAAATGTGCCTTTTAAGAAATGCTTAAGGGAGGTCTTCAGAATGAAAGGGCATTTGGTGGTAATTCAAATTCACAGAAAGAAATAAAATATGCCAGTACAAGTAATTACATGTGATTATAAAACTCAGTATAAATTTATTTTTAATTGTACTTTTTCTTCTATTTATTTTAATGGATAGCTATATAAGGCCATAAATTAATAATTATAAATTTGTTTTCATTGATTTATAATCTAACAATGAAATTCATGGTAGGAAAGGAGGACAGAATTAGAGCAAATATTTGTAGTGTGCTGAAAATGTTAGTATTAATTCAAACTAGATTGCTTTAAGATGCTAATTAAATTCCCCAAGGAGAAAAACAAGAAAAATGACCACAAAGTTATAAAAGAAACAAGAAAATTTAAGACATACATGAGAAAATACCTACTTGACAACAATAAAGGGAAATGAAGAATAAAAGGGAGAAAAATATATAAGATATTTAGAAATCAAATAGCAACTGGCAGTGCCTTTACTAATATTAGACAAAATAGCCATTAAGGCAGAAATTGTTATTAGATACAAAGAAAAACATTTATAATAATCAAATGTTCAATTCATCAGGAAGATATATTATTTCAAATACACATGAACTTACCGAGTCTCAAAATGTAAATTATCTCAGAACTGCAAGGTTGTATACTGTCTTAAAAATAGTAAAGAATAAATTAACATGTAATAATATGTAATATACTAAACAAAAAGTCACATGTTCATCTTAACAGAGGCAGAAAAAAAATTTGACAAAACCCAATACGCTGAATAATTTTTTTTAAAAATTCCCCACTAAGAATAGAAAGAAACTTGCTAAGCAGATAAAAAGATTCTACAAAACAAAACAAAACCCATAGCAAACACCACACATGAAGGATCACAATATTTTCTGCCTAAAATCAGGAACAAGACACAGATAACTAGTCTTATGACTGCTATTAAACATTGTACTTGAGGAGCTAGCCAGAAAAATTAGTCAAGAAAAACAAATTTTAAAAAACACTTGAACTTGTAAGGAAAAAAGTAAAATGACAGAACATTACTAATCCAAAAATTTGAAATCTGAAAAGCTCCAAAATTTGAAACATTTTAAGCACTGATATGATGCTCAAAGGAAATGCTCACTGGATCATTTTGAATTTCAGATTTTCAGATTAGAGATGTGGATTGTTCCATTGGAATGTATTTTGAAAGTATTTCAAAATTCAAAAATAATTGGACATCCAAACCACTCTGGTGTCATGTATTTTTGATAAGGGATGCTCAACTTGTATCCCTATTTGCAGATGACATGATCTTGGATATAGAAAATCCTAAGGAATCCACTAGAAACACTGAAAACTGATAAATTCATCAATGAAGCAAGTCACAAGACCAACATAGAAAAATTAATTGAATTTCTATGAACAACTGTAAAGAACAATCTAAAATTTAAATAAAGAAAAGCCCGTTTTTTAAAGCAGCATAAAGAAAAAAAATGTCTAGGAACAAATTTATCCAAAAAATGCAAGATTTGTATGCTAAAAAATGTAAAACACTATGAAAATAAATAAACAAATAGACATAATGACAACATTGTCACAATGGTAATTTATCCAAATTGTTCTACAGATTAAGTACAATTCTCATAAAAATCTTATCTTGCTTTTTTTTTTTTTTTTTGCAGAATTAGTCAAACTGATTCTGGAATTCAATTAGAAATGCAAGGAAAATTGAATTGCCAAAATCGTCTCAAAAAAAAAAAAAAAAAAGCAAATTTGGAAGCCTTACTCCTTTATTCTTCCTGGTTTCAAAACTTACTGTAAAAGCACAGAAATCAAGATAGTGTGGTTCAGGCATAAAGATAAGCACAGAAATTAATGCAGAAGATTTGAGATTTCAGAATAAACACTCAATTTATGGTCAACTGATATTCAGCAAGGATACCAAGACATTACAATGGGGAAACAATAGTCTTTTCAATAATTGGTGCTGGGACAACTAGATGACAAAAGAATACATTTTAAAACATAATTTGCATTACATGAAAAATTAAATAAAAATGAATAATATATATAAATGCAAAAGCTAAAATTATAAAAGTCTTAAAATAAACAGAAGTAAAATGTGTAACCTTGGATTAGACCTTAAACATGATACCATAAAAGCATAAGCAACATCAGCAGCAAAATAAAGATAATTTGATATTACTAAAATTGTAAAAATTTTCTGTGTTGAAGGACTCCATCAATAAATTAAAAAAATAATCAGCACTAGATTTGCCATACAAGAAATGTTTATGCAAATGTTTCAACTGGAAATAAAAGGACCATAATTACTCTCATAAAACGTATGGAGGTATGAAATTTACTGGTAAATATATAGTAAAATTCAGAATACTTCAATACTGTAATGGTGGTCTGTAACTCATTTATATCTCTAGTAGAAATATAGCTACAGTAAGTTGAAAGAAACAACATAAAAATGTACACTGTGACATCAAAAGTATAATTGTAGAGGGTAGGGTTAAAATCTGGAGTTTTTGTATGTGACTGAAGTTATCAGTGTAAAATAGTCTGTTTTAACTCTTTGATATTTTGTGTAAGCCTCATGGTAATCACAAAGAGAAAAACTATAGCAAATGCACAAATAATAAAAAGAAATAAAAACTTAGCATTACAGAAAATCACCAAAGCAAAAAGGTAAGAGAAGAAAAAAAGCTACGAAACAAGAAAACAACAAAATGGCAGGAATAAATCCTTATCTACCAATAATTACTTTAAAATGTAAACTGATTCAGTTCTTCAATCAAAATTCAAAAACTGGCAGAAGGAATAGAAAAATAAACAAGATTTAGCTATATGCTAACAACAAGAGATCCACTATAATTTGAAGGACATAAATAGAATGAAACTGAAGAGATAGTAGATAACATTTCATGCAAATTATAACCAAAAGAGATCCAGGGTGCTACTAATTTATATCAGAAAAAATAAACTTCAGATCAAGAGACAAAGCAGCTCATTTCTAATGATAAAGAACTCAATTCACCAAGAAGACATGGCAATTGTAAATATATATGAATCCAACATTAGAGCATCTAAATATATAAAGCCAATATTAATGGACATGAAGAGAGAAATAGATAGCTATACAATAATAGGAGGGGACTTCAATATCTTACTTTCAACAATGAACAGATCAACTAGACAAAAGTAATAAGAAAATACTATAATTGAACTGTACTTTAGAGAAAATAGATCTAACAAATATGTACAGAACTTTTCATTCAACAGCAACAGGAAACACATTCTTCCCTAGTGCACACTGAACATTTTCCAAGATAGATCATATATTAGGCTACAAAACGAGTCTTAACAAATTTAAAAAGATCAAAATTAGCCAGGTGCAGTGTCTCACCCCTGTAATCCTAGCATTTAGGGAGGCTGACACAGGCAGATCACTGTGGTTAGGAGTTTGAGACCAGCCTGGCCGACATGGTGAAACCCCATCTTTACTAAAAATACAAATATTAGCCAGGGTGATGACGGGTGCCTGTAATCTCAACTACTCAGGAGTCTGAAGCAAGACAATCACTTAAACCGGGGAGGCAGAGGTTGCAGTGAACTGAGATCATGCCACCACACTCCAGCATGGGTGACAATAAGACTCCATCTCCAAAAAAATTAAAATAAAACAAAAATTATATCAAGTATTGTTTTTTACCACCATGGTATGAAAGTAGAAATCAGTAACAGGAGAAATTTTGGAAAATTCTCAAATAGGAAAGTTAAACATGCTCCTGAGTAATCAATGGGTCAAATAAAAAAATCAAAAGAAAAATTTTAAAGATATGTCAAGACAAACAATGGAAGCAAAACATATCAAATCATATGGGATGCAGAAAAAACTTTTCAGTTTATAACAATAAACTCCTACAATAAAAAAGAAAGATCTCAAATAGCTTAACATTACACTTCAAGGAGCTAGATAAAGAATAAACCCAAGTTTGCAGAAGAAATATACAGAATAGAAATAAAACAGCAGATTAAAAAAAGAGAAAAAAATAGATAAAACTAGAGTTGAGTTCTTGAAAAAATAACCAAAATTGATAAATCCCTGGCTAGGTGAAGAAAAACGCAAATCTATAAAATGTACACATTACAGTAGATATCACAGAATTTTTTGAAAAGATTATAGGAATAATTATACACCAACAGATCTGATAGTATAGAGAATGCAGATAAACCTCTAGAAAAATAAAACTGCCAAGGTTGAATCAGGAAGAAAGGAAAAGCCTTAACAGACAGTAACAAACACAGAGATTGAACCAGTAATTTAAAATCTCCCAAAAAAGAAAAGCCCAGGACCAGATAGCTTCATAGTTGAATTCCATCAAACTTTCAAAGAAAAATTAATATCAATACAGGCATATCTCATTTTATTGCACTTTGCTTTATAGTGCTTCACAGAAAATGTGTTGTTTTTAACATATTGAAGGTTTGTGCAACCCTGCTTCAGTCTGCTGTCACTATTTTTCCCAATAGCATATGCTCACTTCATGTCTGTCAAATTGTGGTAATTATCTCACTATCTTAAAATTTATTATTATTAAACCTGTTATAAAGATCTGTGATTAGTGATCTCTGACATTATTTTTTGTAATTGTTTTGGGATGCCAAGAACCATTCCCATATAAGACGAAGAACTTACTAAATGTATGTGTTCTAACTGGTCTACTAACCAGCCATTTTCCCATCTCTCCCCATCTTCTTGGGCCTTCCTCTTCCATGAGCTACAAGAATATTAAGTTAAATAATCCTCTAAGATAAGCTAAATAACCTCTAAGTGTTCAAGTAAAAGAGTCACGTCTCTCATTTTAAATCATAAGCTAGAAATTATTAAGCTAGTGAAGAAGGCATGCCAAAAGCCAAGACAGACCAAAAGCCGGGCCTCTTGTGCCAAGCAGCTAAGACAAGTTGAGAATGCAAAATATATATATATATATATATACTTCTTAAAGGAAACTAAGTGTTACTACAGTGAACAGGTGAATTATATGAGAGACAAATCAGCCTTATTGCTGATATAGAGAAAGTTTTAGTAGTCAAATAGATCAAATCGGCCACAACATTCCTTTAAATCAATGCCTCATCTAGAGCAAGGCCCTAAATTCTATGAGGCTACAAGAGGTGAGAAAGCTACAGAAAAAAGTTTAAAGCTGGCCAGGCATGGTGGCTCATGCTTGTAATCCCTGCACTTTGGGAAGCTGATACGGCCAAATCACTTGAAGTCAGGAGTTCCAGACTAGCCAGGCCAACATGGCGAAACCCCATCTCTACTAAAAATACAAAAAATTAGCCAGGCATGGTGGCAGGCACCTGTAGTCTCAGCTACTCAGGAGGCTGAGGCAAGAGAATTGCTTGAACCCAGGAGGTGGAGGTTGCAGTGAGCCAAGATTGCACCACTTAACTCCAGCCTGGGCAACAAGAGCAAAACTCCATCTCAAAAACAAAAGAAAAGTTTAAAGCTAGCAGGTGTCAGTTCATGATGTTTAAAGAAAGAATCCATATATATAACATAAAAATGCAAGGTAAAGAAGCAAGTGTTGATATAGAACCTACAGCAAGTTTTTATGAGATCCAGCTAAGATAATTGGTGAAGGTAGTTACACGGAGCAACAAATCTAAAAGAGGTGTCACCTAGGACTTTCAAAGTTAGACAGAAGTCAATGCCTGGTGTAGTAGTCTGTTCTCACATTGCTATAAAGACATTCCCAAGGCTAGGTAATTTTTAAAGAAAAGAAGTTTAATTGTGTTACAGTTTTACGTGGTTGGGGATGCTTCAGGAAACATACTATCATGGTGGAAGGTGAAAGAGAAGCAGGCACTGTCTTCACAAGGAGGCAGGAGGGGAAATGAATGCAGGAGGAACTACTAAACACTTATAAAAAACCATCGGACATCAGGAGTACTCACTCTCATAAAAACAGCATGGGGGAAACGACCCCCATGATTCAATTAACTCTCTCCCTTGACACATGGAGGATTAAGAGGATTAAAAGTCAAGATGAGATTTTGGGGGGTGGGGGGGAACAGCCAAACCCTATCACCTGGATTCAAACCTTCAAAAGATAGGCTGGCTCTCTTTTTAGGAACTAATGCAGCTGATCACTAAGTTTAAGCCAAAGTTCATTGACAATTCCAAATCTTACAGCCCTTAAGAATTATGTTAAATATACTCTGTCTGTGGTCTATAAATGGAACAAAGAATTACATGAAATCTTCTGTACCTGTGTTCTATAAATGGAACAAAAATGAGATTAAAGCACACTTATTTATAGCATGGTTAACTGAATATTTTAAACCCACCATTGAAACTACTAAGAAAAATATTCTTTTCAAAATATTGCTCATTGACAATGTGCCTGGTCACCCAAGAGCTCTGATGGAGATGTATAAGGAGATTAATGTTTTAATGCCTGCTAACACAACATCCATTCTGCAGTCTATGGATCAAAGAATAATTTTGACTTTCAAATCTCACCGCTTAAATACATTTATAAGATTACAACTACCACAGAAAGTGATTCTTCTGATGGATCTGGGCTAAGTAAATTGAAAGCCTTTTGGAAAGGATTCACTACTCCAGATGCCATTCAGAATATTTGTGACTCATGGGAGGAAGGTCAAATTATTAACATTAACAGAAGTTTCGAAGAAGTTGATACTAAACTTCATAGATAATCTTGAAGAGTTCAATACTTCAATGAAGCAAATTACGACAATTGTAGTGGAAACAGCAAGAGAATTAGAAGTGAAGCCTGAAGATGTCACTGAATTGCTGCAATCTCATCATAAAAGTTGAAAAATGAGGAATTGCTTTTTAAGGAGAACAAAATAAAGTGGTTTATTGGATGGAATTTACTCTTGGAGATGTTGTGAATATTGAAGAAATGACAGCAAAGGATTTAGAATAATACATAATACATAAACCATAAATAGATAAAGCAGTGGCAGACTTTGAAAGGACTGACTCCAATTTTGAGAAAAGTTCTACTGTGAAGAAAATACCATCAAACAGCATCACATGCCACAGGAAATCTTTTGTTAAAGGAAGAGTCGATCAATACAGTAAACTTCAATGTTGTCTTATTTAATTTTTTTATAATTTCCACAGCCACCCTAACCTTCAGTAACCACCACCCTGATTAGCAATTATCAAAAGTGAGGCAAGACCCTCCAAGAGCAAAAAAATTATGACTTACTAAATGTTTAGATAATTGATAACATTTTTTAGCAATAAAGTATTTTCTAATTAAGGTTTGTACAATTTTTTTAGACATAGTGGTATTGCACATATAACAGACTACAGTATCGTGGAAACATATCTTCTATGTTCAGTGGGAAACTAAAAAGTTAGTATGACTCACTTTATTATTATATTTGCTATCTTGCAGTGCTGTAGAACTAAACCTACAGTATCTCAAATGTATGCCAGTATTTCTCAAACTCAAACACACACACACACACACACACACACACACACACACACACACACAGATAAAGTTGGAAAGAGAACTTTAAACATATTTACAAGGCCAGTATCACCTATGACAAAAACCACAAGCAAACTACAGGTCAAAATCTGAGTATTAATGCAAAAATTATCAATTAAATAGCCAATCAAATTTAACAACATATCAAAAAGATTATGCATCATTATCAAGTCATATTTATCCCTGGCATGAAAGGCTAGTTTAATGCAATAAATTAGTGTGCTAGATCACATTAACAGTGACAAAAAAATACTCATGTTTATCTACATTGGGGCAAAAAAAGTATTCAACAAAGTTCAACGTCTTTTCTTGATTAAAAACTCGTAACAATTTAGATATAGAAGCTAATTGTCATCAGCATAATAAAGGCTATCTATGAAATACTCATAGAAAACATCATAACAAATGGGTAGAAATGGAAAGTTTTTCTTCTAAGAACTGGGAATGGAGAAACTGAAAACTTTTCTTTTAAGAACTGTTACAAGATAAGAATGCCCCATTTTCACCACTTTATTCAACATACTACTTGAAATACTATGAAGAGCAATCAGACGAAAATAAACATTACTCAAACTGGAAAGGAAGAAATAGTTATCTCTAACTGCAGATGGGTTGATTCTTTATGTAGGAACCCCAAAGACTACACCAAAAAAACTATTCAAACTAATATATAAATTTAGTAAGGTTGAAAAGTACAAAATAAGCATACAGAAATCTGTGGGATTTCTATATACAAATCATGACCTAGCCCCCCAAAATTAAAAATATAATCCCATTATGACAGCATACAAAAAATAAAATGCCAAGAAATAAATATTTACCCAAAGAGGTGAAAGATTTGTACACTAAAAACTATAAAACAATGATAAGGGGGTGGCGGGGTCAAGATGACCAACTAGAAGCAGTGGCAAGTGGAGGCTCCCATCAAAAAGATCCAAATCAGCATGTGAATCCTGCACCAGTACCCAAGGTATCCACGTCTGTCATTAGGACTGACTAGGCAGCTGGCATGACCCATGGAGGGGAAGGAAGAGCAATGTGGTGTGATGGCTCACCTGAGAGCAACACAGGGCAGAGAAGCCCCTACCCCCAGCCAAGGGAGGCACTCAATGAGCATGCTACCCAGCCTGGTAAACCATGCTTTTCCCACAAAACTATGTAACCCATGGATTGGAAGATCCCACTCATAAGCCCATACCTCCAGGGCCTTGGCTGCCAACCACAGAGCTGCACAGATTCTCAACAGCCACTCAGCTAGAATCTGCCTAAGCCTGATGAGTTCCTGGGGGAGCAGTAGCCATCACCACTGCTGCAGCTGCCTATTGTCTCTGCTGGATGATTTCTTGGGGGAAAGAAGCAGCCAACATTGCAGCTGTAAGGCCTCCCTGCGGGAATCGAACTCAGGAAAGAACTCTGATCTCCTTGGGCCTGAGCCCCTAGAGGGAGAGGTGGCCATAGTCTCTGCAGAGCAACAGACTTAGTATTTCCTCCTGCTAGCTCTGAGAAATCCAGGCAGCCCAGATGAATGTGTTTCCCTCTAGCACAGCACACCCACTTCACCAAGTGGCAGCCAAAGTGCTTCATTAAATGGGTACTGCTTCCTGTGCCACTTAACTGGTGAAATCCACCAACAGGGGTGGTCAAACACTTTATACAGGACCATCCCTACTGGCATCAGGTCAGTGCCCCTCAAGATCAGAGATGCCAGAGGAAGGAGCAAGCACCCATCTTTGCTGTTCTCCAGCCTCCTTGAGTGACATCTCCAGGTGTGGGAGTGAACCAGATGAATAGGGCCTAAAGTCAAATCCCAACAAACCACAGCAGCCCTACAGAAGAGGGAACTGACTACCGAAAGAAAAAACAGAAAGCAGCAACAGCAGCATCAACAAAAAAAAAGTCCCCACAAAAACCTCATCCAGGGGTCAGTATCCTCAAAGAATGAAACTAGACAAACTCATGAAGATGAGAAAGAATGAAAAAACATTGAAAACCCAAAAGGTCAGAGTGCCTGTTCTCCTCCAGATGATCACAACACTGCTCCAGCAAGGGCACAGAACTGGACAGAGGATGAGATGGACCCATTGACAGAAGAAGGCTTCAGAAGGTGGGTAATTAGAAACTTCACTGAAGTAAAGGAGCAAGTTCTAACCCAAAGCAAAGGTGAGTAATTACAAACTTCAATGAGGTAGAGGAGCATGTTTCAAACCAATGCAAAGAAGCTAAGAACCTTGATAAAAGGTAACAGGAGCTTCAAACTAGAATAACCAGTATAAAGAGGAACATAAATGACCTCAGGGAGCTGAAAAACACACCACAAGAATTGTGAAGCATACGTAAGTATCAGTAGCCAAATCAATCCAGCAGAAGAATGAATAAGGCAGGCAGCCAAGGTTAGAGAAAAAAGAATAAAAAGGGACAAACAAAACCTCTGAGAAATATGGGATTATGTAAAAAGACTGAACCTATGACTGATTGGAGTACCTGAAAGTAATCGTGAGAATGGAGTCAAGTTAGGAATAAACACTTAGGATATTATCCAGAAGAACTTCCACAACCCAGCAAGACAGGACAACATTCAAATTGAGGAAATACAGAGAACCCCACTAAGATAATCCATGAGAACATCAACCCCAAGACATATAATTGTCAGATTCTCCAAGGTAAACATGAAAGAAAAAATGTTAAGGGCAGCCAGAGAGAAAGGCCACGGCACCTACAAAGGGAAGCCCATCAGACTAACAGCAAATCTCTCCGCAGAAATGTTAGAAGCCAGAAGAGTGAGGGCCAATAGTTAACAGTCTTAAAGAAAACAATTTTCAACCCAGAATTTCATATCCTGCCAAACTAAGCTTCATAAGGGAAGAAGAAATAAAATCCTTTCTAGACATGCAAATGCTGAGGGAATTCATCATCACCTACCTGGCTTGCAAAAGCTCCAGAAGGAAGCACTAAATATGGAAAGGAAAAACCAGAACCAGCCATGGCAAAATACTAAACACATAAAGACCAATGACACTATGAAGAAACAGCATCAACTAGTGTGCAAAATAACCAGCTAGCATCAAGATGACAGGATCAAATTCACCCATAACAATATTACCTTAAATGTAAATGGGCTAAATGCCCCAATTAAAAGACAGAGACTGACAAACTGGATGAAGGGTCAAGACCCATTGGTGTGCTGCATTCAGGAGACCCATCTCACATGCAAAGACACACATAGGCTCAAAATAAAGGGATGGAGGAAAATTTACCAAGAAAAAGAAAACAGAAAAAACAGGATCTGCAATCTTAGTCCCTGACAAAACAGACTTTAAACCAACCAAGATAAGAAAAGACAAAGAAGAGCATTCATAATTGTAAAGAGATCAATACAACAAGAAGAGCTAACTATCCTGGATATATATATGCACCCAATACAAGGGAGCCCAGATTCATAAAACCAATTCTTACAGACATACAAAGCAACTCAGACTTCCACACAATAATAGTGGGAGTCTTTAACATCCCACTGTCAGTATCAGACAGATCAATGAGACAGAAAATTAACAAGAATATTTAGGACTTGAACTCAGCTCTGGATCAAGCAGACCTAATAGACATCTCAAGAACTCTCTATCAATAACAGAATATACATTCTTCTCAGTGCCACATGGAACTTACTCTAATATTGACCACACAATTGGAAGTAAAACACTCCTCAGCAAATGCAAAAGAAGTAAAATCATAACAAACAGTCTCTCAGACCACAGTGCAATCAAATTAGAACTCAGGACAGAGAAACTCATTCAAAACCACACAACTACATGGAAATTGAACAACCTGCTCCTGAATGATTCCTGGGTAAATAATGAAAGTAAGGCAGAAATCAAGAAGTTCTTTGAAACCAATGAAAACAAAAAGACAACATATCAGAATCTCTGGAATGCAGCTAAAGCTGTGCTAAGAGGGAAATTTATAGGACTAAATGCCCACATCAGAAAACTAGAAAGATCTCAAATCAATACCCTATCATCATAATTAAAAGAGCTAGAGAGGCAAGAGCAAACAAATCTAGAAGCTAGCAGAGGATGAGAAATAACTAAGATCAGAGCCAAACTGAAGGAGATAGAAATATGAAAAACCCTTTGAAAAAATAGAAAAATCAATGAATCCAGAGCTGATTTTTGAAAAAAACAAAATAGGTAGCTAGACTAATAAAGAAGAAAAGAGAGATGAATCAAATAGACACAATGAAAAAATGATCAAGGAGATATCACCACTGACCGCATGGAAATACAAACTACCATTAGAGAATACTATAAACACCTCTATGCAAATAAACCAGAAAATCTAGAAGAAATGGATAAATTCCTGGACACATACACCCTCTCAAGACTAAACCAGGAAGAAGTTGAATCCCTGAATAGACCAGTAATAAGTCCTGAAATTGAGGCAGTAATTAACAGCCTACCAACCAAAAAAAAACCCAGGACCAGATAGATTCACAGCCAAATTCTACAAGAAATACAAATAAGAGCTGGTATCTTTCCTTCTGAAACTATTCCAAAGAAAATGAGGCCAGCATCATCCTGATACCAAAACTGGGAAGAGACATAACTAAAGTTCAGGGTAATATTACCAATAAATAGCAATCCAAAAATCCTCAATAAAATACTGACAAACTGAATCCAGCAGTACATCAAAAAGTTTATTCACCACAATCAAGTCGGCTTCATTGCTAGAATGCAAGACTGGTTCAACATATGCAAATCAATAGTTGTAATCTAACACATAAACAAAATCAATGAGGAAAGTCACATGATTATCTCAATAGATGCATAAGAAGCCTTTGATAAAATTCAATATCACTTCATGCTAAAAAATCTCAACAAACTATGTATCGATGGAACATGTCTCAAAATGATAAGAGCTATTTATGACAAACCCACAGCCATTATCATACTGAATGGGCAAAAGCTGGAAGCATTCCCTTTGAAAACTGGCACAAGGTAAGAATGCCATCTCTCACCACTCCTATTCAACATAGTACTGGAAATTCTGGCCAGGTCAATCAGGCAAGAAAAAGAAATAAAGCATATTCAAATAGGAAGACAGGAAGTTAAATTGTCTCTGTTTGCAGATGACATGATTGTTTATTTAGAAAACCCCACCATCTCAGCTGAAAAACTCTTTAAGCTGATAAGCAACTTAAAGTCTCAGGATACAAAAATCAATGTGGAAAAATCAAAGCATTCCTATACTCCAACAATATACAAGCAGAGAGCCAAATCACAAACAAACTTCCATTCACAATTGCTACAAAGAGAATAAAATACCTAGAAATACAGCTAACAAGGGACATGAAGGATTTCTTCAAGGAGAACTACAAACCACTGCTCAAGGAAAAGATAGAGGACACAAACAAATGGAAAGACATTCCATCCTCATGGATAGGAAGAATATCTTGAAAATGGACATAATGCCCAATGTAATTTATAGATTCAATGCTACTTTCATCAAACTACCATTGACATTTTCACAGAATCAGAAAAAAAAAATACTTTAAAATTTACATAGAACCAAAAGGAGCTCCTATAGCCAACACAATCTTAAGCAAAAAGAACAAAGCTGGAGACATCTTGCTCCCTGACTTCAAACTATACTACAAGTCTACAGTATCCAAAACAGCATAGTACTGGTACCAAAACAGAAATATAGACCAATAGAACAGAATAGAAAACTCATAAATATGTCTATAAATCTACAATCATCTGATCTTTGACAAACCTGACAAAAACAAGCAAGGGGGAAAAGATTGCCTATTTAATAAACGGTGCTGGGAAAACTGGCTGACCATATGCAGAAAACTGAAACTGGACCCCTTCCTTACACCTTATACTCTAGATTAAAGACTTCATGTAAAACCCAAAGCCATAAAAATCCTAGAAGAAAATCTAGGCAATACCATTCAGAACATAGGCATGGGCAAGACTTCATGAATAAAATACCAAAAGCAATGACAACAAAAGGCAAAATTGACAAATGGGATCTAATTAAACTGAAAAGGTTCTGCACAGCAAAAGAAGCCATCATCAGAGAGAACAGGCAACCTACAGAATGGGAGAATAGTTTTGCAATCTACCCATCTGACAAGAGTGTAATATTCCAAATTTACAAGGAACTTAAACAAATTTAGAAGAAAAAAACAACTCCACCATATTAACAGACACTTCTCAAAAGACAACAGTTATGTGGCCAATAAACATATGAAAAAAAGGCTCAACATCACTATTGTTATAGAAATGCAAATCTGAACCACAATGAGATACTATCTCAGAATGATGATTATTAAAATGTCAAGAAACGACAGATGGTGGTGAGGCTGTGGAGAAATAAAAATGCTTTTACACTGTTGGTGGGAATGTAGATTACTTCAACCATTGTGAAAGACAGTGTGGTGATTCCTCAAGGATCTAGTACCAGAAATACCATTTGACCCACCAATCCCATAATGTGTATATAACCAAAGGATTATAAATAATTTTATTATAGAGATATATGCACACATATTTTTATTGCAACACTATTCACAATAACAAAGATATGGAACCAACCCGAATGCCCATCAGTGATAGACTGGATAAGAAAATGTGGTACATATATACCATGGAATACTATGCAGCCATTAAAAAGAATGAGATCATGTCCTTTGCAGGGACATGGATGAAGCTGGAAGCCATCATTCTCAACAAACTAACACAAGAACAGAAAACCAAGTACCACGTTCTCACTCATAAGTGAGTTGATAAATGAGAACATATGGACATAGGGAGGAGAACAACTCACACGAGGGCCACTCAGAGGGTTGGGGGTGAAGGGTGGGAGAGCTTTAGAACAAATAGCTTGGAGAGATCCAAGATGGCCGATTAACAACAGCTCAGGGTTGTAGCTCCCAGTGAAAGTGCAGAGAGCGAGTGGACGCCGCACTTTCAGACGAATTCTTGTTGCCCACAGACTAGGAGATTCCCAGCGGAGGAGCCACACGGGTCGCCAGCGCGACTTTTTTGGCCGGCGCGGCTATTTTGCCGGCGCCCCAGCACGGCGCTTCTCGGC
>CAUYLG010069758.1:0-42303 GCA_963573385.1 Cacajao melanocephalus
CCCTTCTGCCTCCATGTTGGGGTCCCCTTCCACAAACCCTCCCTTCGTGGAAGCCATCTTTCTCTCTCCTGGGTTTCCCCTCTGGAGTCCCCTTCCACACTCTCTGTGGAAGCCTGTCTTCCCCTCCTAAACTCCATCTCGATTCCCGTCCACTCAGCGTGGAAGCTGCTTTCCTCTCCTGGATTCCATCTTTCTCAACTCTCTCACTCAGTGTGAGAGTTAGCTGTTTACACACACACACACACACACACACACACACACACACACAAGAATTGAACTGTAGAATCAAGTAGCCTGATTTTGTATTCCAGAGCTAGCACTTCTCAGGTGTGTCCTCTCTGGGCCTCAGTGTGTTCATCTATAAAATGGTAGCAACACTGAAGTCAGGAGTTCAAAACTAGCTTGGCCAACATGGTGAAACCTTGCTTCTACTAAAAATACAGAAATTAGCCAGGCATGGTGGCCAGTGCCTGTAATCCCAGCTACTTGGGAGGCTGAGGCAGGAGAATCTTGAACCCGGGAGGCGGAGGTTGCAGAGAGCCAAGATCATGCCACGGCACTCCAGCCTGGGTGAGAGTGAGACTCTGTCTCAAAAAACAAAAAAAATGGAGTAACACTATAGGCAACTCTTAGGGCTGTTATGAAGACCAAATTAAGTGATACACATATAGCACATTACCTGATATCCATCAGTAATTATTACATAAATTATATATGTTTCTGTATTGCTTAATACCTTAAAAGAATAAACTTTATACCCACTTATCATAGTAGTTTCTAGACCGATTTATAGCTTGGTTTAACTCACATGATAATCTCAGTAATTTATGTTCTTAAATTATGTTGCAGGATCGCTGTTAGGAAACATTTATTCTTCTAACACTTTTAGAAATATCTGTTACTTTTTATTTTTTGAGACAGAGTCTCGCTCTGTTGCCCAGGCTGGAGTGCAGTGGCGTGATCTCAGCTCACTGCAACCTCCGCCTCCCAGGGTCAACTGATTCTTCTGCCTCAGCCTCCAGAGTAACTGGGACTACAGGCGTGCACCACCACGCCTAGCTAATTTTTGTATTTTTAGTAGAGACAGGGTTTCACCATGTTGGCCAGGATGGTCTAAATCTCCTGACCTCATGATCTGCCCACCTTGGCCTCCCAAAGTGTTGGGATTACAGGCATGAGCCACTGCTTCCAGCCGAAATATCTTTTTTTTAAAAGGGCAGGGATAAATCCACTCTTCCTTTCCCTAATTTCCACTTCCACAACACTGTTAAATTTTCTTCATGTTTGTTTACATAAATGCTGATAAAGCACAATGTGATTAACATTTTCTATGTGTATAAAGTATTGAAAATGCCCAACAACTTTAAGAAATGATGAATGAATTACATATGGTTAACTGACATGAATGAATTTGCAAAAATTTTTTTCTGAAAAATATTTTTGCTAACTAGAAGACTGGCCATTATCCATGGTGGATGCAGAAAAGTGTTTCTAGAAGCTCTGTCCCCTGAGAAGCTGCTAGATATACTGCCTGACATATCCCCTGAATTTGAAACTGCTGGGTAATTAATGATTTGAGGACCTTTACTGGGTCGTTCTTCTGATGTTCAAATTCATCCTCCCTGAAGTCTGAATCTCATCTTTCACTTATTCGCGTCATTGATCTTCCCTTGAGGTTTTTTATTGTCTCCTGTGGTGTTCATACTGAATGTGTAACATTCAATCAACATCTTGGAAGGCATCTCAGTCTCCTTAGTGGCTGCACTTCTGTCTCCTCCACTACCTGCTCAAACAGCCATTGTCAATAGAGATTATAAGTCTTGCTTCATTTCCTATGCTTTGATTCACCACCAACACCTTAAGGATACCACAGGCATTAGCATCAAAGGTGATTTCAATCTGAAGAATGCTATGTGGCTCATGAGAAATGCCTCAAACATCAGACTCTCCAAATAAGATTTCCCTTTGCCATTGCGTCCTCATCTTCATAAATTCAAACAGTTGTCAGAATGTAAAGTGAAAGCCTGTGTCTCCTTGGTGGAAATGGGGTATTATGTTTTATTACAACAATTACGTCTTCATTATCCATTTTAATGATAAATTAAATGATAAATTCCCTTTTCCAAGGGAAACATGAGTGACAGAAAGCCTAACATTTTCTCACTTGTCTACAGACAACTTGATTTCGTCCTCAACTGTTCCATCAGACACAGATGTACTGGGGCTTATACTCTTGTTTAATTATTTACTATTGCACCAATCATGTAAAGGTTTCTGAAACTTGGGAATACACATACTGCCTTGACTCTATGACTTCTCAGGTATAAAACTTTCCTTATGGGGTTCAGGGTGCTTGTCTTTATTTCAGCTACCAATTCTTCAAGATGTGCATGAGTTATGACTCTGTGACTTGTCAGGTATAAGGCTTTCTTTATGGGGTTCAGGGTGCTTGTCTTTATTTCATCTCCCAATCCTTCAAGATGTGCATGAGTTATGTAGATTTCTTTATAGAAGAAACGTGTCTCAATATTGGTCTGAATGCATGTTTGTGAGCTATACAGAGTCAAGAGGCAGCATTTTCTCTCAGTTTTGTCTTTCTGGGATTGTATTTGAATTTGGTGATGAAATGGTTAACCATTGGATCGTCCACCCAAGTGCGTGTACCTGGTTATAGACCTGATTTTAAATATTTTGTCCTCACTAGTAAGGGTGAACATATCAAGATGCCATGTTTAAGGTCACAAATCAATGCCAACACACTTTTTTAAAAAATCAACACACATTTTGGCCTCAATGTTTTATCCAAGTTGTAAGCAATAAAAGTGACAGTTGGGTCACTGAGGATTTCAGTCACAATAAATGCAGCAATTATGCAAGTGTCTTCATAACTTTGGAAAATTATTAACGTAAGTGATTCTGTGACAACTATGGTAGGCTTCTGCAGTTTTCTTTATCTTTGTCAAAATCACAGAAATTACCTCTTCTTGGGAGATGCTTTTGTTCACTCCCTTGTTCATCACCTGGAACTGGACATATTACGCATCATTCTATATCACGGATAGCCAATACTTCTCATCTGAATGGGCAGTTATATAACCAAATCTACACCCAGTCATCTGCTTGGCATCAGAAACTCTGTTGGTGGGCTTCATTGAAACATAACTCTTTCCAGCAACAGTGATCAATCATTCTGTCAATGTAGCAATATGACTTAGAATTGTCTTATTTCCCTGATCACTGCCAACGATCACACTTTTCCATGTTGGAAAACACCTAGCCAGATATAGATGGTTTTCATGATTGTTGTCAACTGGCAGCACCTTTGATGTATTAGGAAGGCCGATCTATCTCACAGGAGGAAGACGTAGAGAAGACAGTGGTGCCTATGTCATAGTCAAACTGTTGAAGATACTTTTAATGTAAAATGGAAAAGACGTTCAAGAACATCCTTTTCAAACCCCCATCATATCCTTGAACCACAATAAACCCCGTTCTGATTAAAATGCTAAGTGAAGAGAGCTGTTGTTTCTAGCAGGCTGGGAGGAAAAGATGGAGCTGGGAGTGCCTCCTATGGTAGCAGCCATGCAAAGGACCCAAGGGCAAATCAGAAAGTCATGCCATGATGTACTAAGGGTCAAACTAAGAGAAAAATCATGTGAATACGGCTTAAGCAAAATGAAGCAAGCCAAGAGGTAATGCTTGGTTATACTGAGATGAAGAAAGCATAAAATTAAAAAACAGGTCAAAAGTGATAAAGTGAGGAACAGTATGGACAAGTTCTGTAAATGTAAATTCAGAATCTTTATGTGATCTTATCAATGCCTCTGTTATACTTGGGTCCATTGTTTGGGGCCAATGACATACCTGCCATTCAATTGATAGCTAAAAACTTCCTGTCACTGGAAATCAATGCCCTTCTGAGGCACTTTTTTCCATATTTATCAAGTTTCTGAAGTGGCATGGATTAAACATCCTCATTAGCCATTTGATCTTCTATAAACTTACGCCTTTTTGCCAATATGTTTTTAAGATGAAAAAACCAGAACTAAGGTACTCTAAGAATTTTCCATTAATGTATTGTAGGGCACTGACCTCAACTGTTTTCTAATGGATTTCTATTTATAATAAATTGCAACAAATGTCAGGTGTTTTGACACCTATTTCACTACCTGGTACTCACATTGAATTTACTACCAATTCAGTTGTTTATCTTTTCACATCTGCTAAGCTATATACATTTCCCAAGTTTGTTGTTATCATTATGATATTCTGGATAAGGTCATTTTTGCATTGCTGTAAAGAAATACCTGAGACTAGATAATTTATTTTTTTAAAAAGGATGTTTAATTTGCTTGCAGTTCTGCAGGCTTTACAGGAAGCATAGTGCTGGCATCTGCTTGGCTTCTAGGGAGGCCTCAGGAATCATGCCTTACAATCATGCAGAAGGTGAAGGGAGAGCAGGCACCTCACATGGCAAAAGCAGAAGCAAGGAGCAAGTGACTCGTGGGGTAAGAGCACACACATTTAAAGGAGCAGATCTCATGAGAACTCACACACGACCGCAAAGACAGCACCAAGCCATGAGGACTCCGCACTCATGACCTGAACACTTCCCGTCAGGCCCCATCTCCAGCACTGAAGATTACAATTCAGCATGAGATTTGGATACTGACAAATATCCAAACTATATCATATTCCATCTTTTTAAGTTCCATTCAATTTTCTAGTTTTAAGTTTAAAAAACCTATCTTGCATGCGTGTTTCCTAGAAAAGAGAGTAATTTTACAAAAGAGGAACAAAAATGTAGCCTCCTTGTCAGAAAAATACAAAGTGAAAAACTTTTTTTTACTTCAAAATTAAAAGATTTTTTACCTGTTACTCTTCGAAAGCTGAGAGTGATATTTCTATATGTATTGAACATGGAAATCTGTATTCACGGTGTGTCCAGCTGGACAGGTATTTTCAGAGAAAATTACACTCTATTTTATCAAATATATCTTGAATTCGGATTCTATCATTCAACATCTTTAGAATTCACTCCAAGTTTGTATGCAGTTAGAGCTCCTTCTGAATTGCCAGCAAGTCTTGTGAAACTTTTTACTAACCTACCTAATTTTATTAGAATTGATCTCATGTCTTTTCCACAGAGTAATCATTAGACACACTATCAAATATCTTTTGTAGGTCCTGGGAATTAGCCAAGTACTCGTGTCAAAGACAGAAAGATCACTTGTTTGACAAAATCATTCTCAGATTTATTCCAGCAGGTTGAAGCTAACTTTAGATTTTTTTTTTTACTAATTGTATTTATTTGCATCTCATCTTTTTATGAAAATTGCTTGAAATTGTAGCTAGCTTTGAGAATTTAATTAATTTACCTAATAATCTTTGAGGATGGTATGTGGTGGTTTAAACAACAACAAAAAGCCACAAACTCTTTGAAACTCTCTCCATTGAGAGAATCCGTCTCCCTTTCCTTGAACCTGAGTAGGCTGGTGCTTGCTTGAACCAGTAAAATGCGAAAGAAGTCACATAAGGTCTCCTGAGGGTGTTTAAAGGGCCATGTAACTTCCTCCTAGTTCTCTTGGAATGCTTACTCTGAGGGGAGTCAGTGATCATGGAACAAGTCCAACTGCCCTGGGATTGACAAATTGTGGGTGGTCTGGCGGAGAACGCCCCTCGAAGCCAAACATCCTAGCCATACCTACCAAGGTGTCTAACGTGAATGGAGCCATTGTGGGCCCTCTAGTTCATCCCATCCACCAGCTAAGTTCGGCTGACTGGCTCAGATGAGGCTACAAGCAGAAGACTCGCCCCAGGCCCTGCAGTACACAATCCATGTGATATTATAAACATGTGTACTGTTTTAAGCTACTAAGTCTGGCAGGTAACCTGATCTGCAGCAACAGTAACTGGAAAAGGGAGTGAGGGAAGGTGTTCTCTTTCCAGGTCCACAAGGGAGCATAGTTTCAAGGGCAAGAACTTCCCAGCGCCATGCCCCGCTCCCATCTCTCTCCATCTGTGAGATTTAACGGTTTATGTTTTAATTTTCGTGGGCGCAGGAAAAGGTCACAGGTCAATTACTCCAATGGAAGTTTAAAGGAACTCTTTTCACTGGCCAGGGAACTTGGAGAAGGTGGGAATTCTTCCCAGGTTAAAAGTCCTTGCCCCCACATCCGGCCGGATTTTCCCTGTGGGGTCCCCTTCCACACTCTCTCTCATGGAAGCTTTCTCTCTTCCTCTCCTTTTTCTCTTTCTCTACCTAAATAAACCACTTTCTGCAAACACTCCAGTATTTACAAGCACACCTACCGTGGTCCCCTCTCTCATTCTTGAGAGAGCTAGAGACCAAGATCCTGGAGCCCACCGGGGAGCAAACTGAGCGCTCCCCTAAACCCCAAAACCCCAACATTAGAAAGCCTTGTCTTCTTGTTTTAAAATAACAAATGTAGCACTGAACAATTTGGAGGGAGAATCAAGTACTATTAATTGATAAATGGCGTTCTTCCATCTAAATCCTTGTCTTTTTATATGATGTCACTCTAACAATTCTTCATTTTTATTTTGATATATGTTTTAAGAACTGAAAATTATACTCAAATGAAGTTTGAAATTGTATTTATTTTACAAAGGATTATCTCTAAAAGCACAATTATTTTAATTTTGTGGATTTAATGAATCAAATATAAATGATTTCTGGCTGGGAAATCCTGTATGAAATGAATAAGTATTAGCTGTGATGTTACACTTTTGAGTACTTTAATTGGTAATATTTATCAATCTCATAGAGTTGTTCAAATTGCAGTTTCAGAGACTGTTTGCCAAGAAATTGGAATGTTGCAGCATTCCTATATTAGGTGAGTCATCTTAAAAGCTAATTGAGTCACCTAATTAAATTCTCAGCGTTACTGCCTTGCAACTGAGACACTTGTTGAGATAAACTGCGATAAATAAAATGTGATGCACTGTTTTTTAATGCCTACTGATAAACTTCACAGACCATTGAGATAACAGAGCAGTCTGTATAGTGCTAAGAGTTTAATTTAAACCAAATAAAGTTAGGGAAACAATAATTTATAATTCACCAAAAGCTTATTATTCCTTCTATGAGTCAGTTCATTTACTGGCCAGAAGAAAACATCTGCCTGCCAGAGTCTGAAACCTGGTGTTCACTATGACTCCATCATATTGAGTCAAACTTCTCAGCTGTCTATTAGACCATCAAACCTCAACGGCTCAAAGTATTTGCTCCAGCAATTGCTCCTTCCCCTGAAATTTAATATTTTCCCTCTCTCCTGGTTATTCTAATCAGCATACAATACCTGAAAAACAAACACTGTGCTTTTTTTTTTTGCCACATCTCCATTTGTCTATTTTCCACTTTTTATATTCCCCCTTAAAGCCATACTCTCTGTCTCCAACTTCTTTCCTCCTGTTCTCTTTGAAGACACAGCAATCAGCTGACTGTGCTTTCTGCTCCACTGAAAGCTTTGCCAGGGGCATCAGTAACCTTCATTTGGCTAAAATCAGTGATCAATTTTCAGCCTTCAAATTACTCTTTCATATCAGCAGCATCCGATGCAGTCAGCTGACCTCTCCTATTAAATCATTTTTCAAACTTGCCTTTCTGGAATCCACAACCTTGTGGTTTTCCTCTCACCTTACTGGCTACTTAAGAGTTTCCATCTAATTTGCTGGTTCATCTTTCTCCCGTTAACTTCTAAATGTTCAGTTTCTGTCCTCCAACATCTTCCTCCTCCACTGATACTCATTTCCTAGACGATCTCTTCCAACTTCGTAGCTTCTAATATGACTTCTGAATTTATGAATCCCAAAATGTGCAAACTGCATCTTATCTATGAGCTCCACAATCATATATCCAGTTTCTTACCTTAATTTTTCCAAATAAGTCTCCATCTTTAAATGTACAAAACATAGCCTTTGACTCTCTTCCCTTTCTTCTTCCCAATCAGCATACATTAATAACTAGTATTTTATTTAAAAACATTTATTTATACACAAATGTGGGAACTTGCAAAGACTTAATGACTTTTACGTTCTAAATGCCAGTGACTTACTCTACCAACAATTATAATTTTATATGTAATCCCCAGTTTTCCTCTGTTTATATAAAAAAGAATTCTTTTTTGGCCAAGCGCAATGGCTCACGCCTGTAATCCCAGCACTTTGGGAGGCCAAGGCAGGCGGATCATGAGCTTGAGAAATCAAGACCATCCTGGCCAATATGGTGAAACCCTGTCTCTACTAAAAATACAAAAATTAGCTGGGCGTGGTGGTATGCGCCTGTAGTCCCAGCTACTCGGGAGGCAAAGGCAGCAGAATCGCTTGAACTCAAGAGGCAGAGGTTGCAGTAAGTCGAGATCACGCCACTGCACTCAGTCTGGTGACAGAGCGAGACTTCGTCAAAAAAAAAAAAAGAATTTTTTCCAGTCTAAAAAATATTGCATCCATATTTTATTCAATAAATTGTAAAAGGCTTTTACGCAGATGATTTAATTTGTTCAACATCAAAAATTTGAAAAAGGATTTAAAAGAATATTCTAGAAGCCATTTTCTTGGATTCTATTTCTTTGCTCATCTGATAAGTAGACCATCTGTTTGGAATCTGAACTCCTACTGCACAGGAATTTCAGGAGCTTCACGAAATCCTCACACACCTTTACATACCAAATTCTAATGTATACTGTATCTGTGTCGCTACTTTTAAATTCTATTGTTTTGATATATCTGTATGTTCCTGCACCTAGCTGGCTGCTTCAATTATTGGAGTATGATCTAATAACTTACAGTGTTATTAGTGTTAACTCACTCACTGGACTACAATAAAAATTATTGGTTCTTGGTCTGGAGCGGTGGCTCATGCCTGTAATACCAGCAATTTGTGAGGCCAAGGCAGGCGGATTGCTTGAGGTCAGGAGTTCATAACCAGCCTGGTTAACATGGTGAAATCCTATCTCTACTAAAAATACAAAAATTAGCCATGCGTGGTGGCACATGCTTGTAACCCCAGCTACTCTGGAGGCTGAGGCAGGAGAATCACTTGAACCCGGGAGGCAGAGGCTGCAGTGAGCCGAGATGCCCACTGTACTGCACCCTGGCGACAGAGTGAGATTCTGTCTCAAAAATAAATAAATAAATAAATAAAAATTTTTGGTTCTTGTTGGGAATTTTCTGAATAAATGTTAGAATCAGCTTGTCAGGTTCCGTGTAAAATCCTGTTGAGACTTCAATTGCATTTTGCAATGAATTTATATATTAACTTGTAGAGATTTTACAGTTTCTTCTCCATCAGAAAATGATATTTCTCCAATTATCTGAACATTTGGGCATATCTTTTGTTAGTTTTTTAAAAATAATTTCATAGCTATTATAATGTTTATAGTTCTCTTCAATATTATCTGGCAGAATTTATCTTAGACTTGGTCTTTTTTTAAGAACCTTGATTATTATAGTGAATGGGATTTTATTTCATCATGTTACCTAATTAGCTTTGCTTTACTAAAGGAAATTATTAATGTGTACATGTAGATCTAGTATTTGTCCACTTTCCTAAAGTTTTACAAGATTTTCAGGTAAACATCTTAAAATTCCTATGCAGTTTAACATAAACTGGTTTTGGATCTTCTCTTTTTTTTAACTTGTTGCATTATCTTAAACATCTAGTCAAATGATAAAGCATAATTGTCTATTCCTAACTTTAATAGAAAAGTTTAAAATATTGCACTGTTATGTGTGATAATCTATGGATTTTTGGTAGATGACCTTCTCTGTCCTTGAATCTTTCCTTCATAATTTTTGTATCATTTTCATTATTATTGCATTCTGTAAGAATACTTCAGGTCAATTTCATAGCTTATCAATTTGATTTTCAACTGTGTTCAATCTATTCTCTTGCCCTATTAATTTTTGTTTTTTTATTATATAAATAATAATTATATTATCCAAAAATCTTGATTTCTTACTTTTTTATAGCAATATGGATGTATTTTTAAAAAGTAGATTAGACTTTTTCTGGAATTTCAGTAAGAATTTTTAATTATATTTATTTTGCGTTTTTATTTTTTACTTTCTTATACTTTTCATTCCATTGGATTCTTAGTTTTAAATGAGATTAGTGCCTTTTCAACTAATGTTAGATTGTACCAAATGTTGGTGACTTTTGGTTGTGGTTATCTTCAGGTAAGTTCCTAAACAAGAAATATTATTATTTCCGCACACCGAGGAAAACACCTTCAGAGTAAATGCAGGTTTTTATTACGAGAGCTTCTTTGATTGATCCTCTCAGCACCAATGGTGCAGACCATCTCTGTTCTTTGTGATACTGAGCCAGGAGTATAACTTCTTGGGCTTCAGATTCCCATTGATAAAATGAAAATAAGACCTACCTATTAATATATAAACAATATAATGCATATAATGAGATTACTATGGAGGTAAGGACCCAATAAATGAAAAGAGCTAGGAAAAGTCAAATTCTAATCCTTTAAAACACAATATCAGCTGTATTATTGGGATTAATACTGAAAGTATTTATAGTTAGGGAAAAAAGCATGATTTTTATGATTCCATGTCAAACTATGAAACAGCTTCTCAGGTATTTATACATATGGTCATCAGGCTTACAAGAGTGCTTAGGAAATTCTATGTTGGGTTTTCATTTGTTTCAGTGTGTTTTAATTAGGTGGACACTTACACTATTAAACTTTATTAAGCATTTTTCTAATTATGTTAAATATACAACTTTTGTAATGCTTACAATAACCATATAATGTAGGAACAATTGTTGATCCCAATTTACAAATGAGGAACCTGAGGCAAAGAGGGTTTAAGTAATATGACCACATGTGCATATTGCTAAGTGGCAATATGATGTTATCTACTCAACCATCTAGCCAAATTAAGTTACATATTTATAAATCACTTTCAGCCAAATCTAGCTCATAGATGATGATAATACTATCACTAGTCTCGATAATAGTAGCAATGTGCATTAATTAGTTAGCTACGTGTGTGTTCCTCCAAGACTCTCTTGTGTGTAGATACAATAGTCTGTCTTATTTGCAGAGGATGCATTCCAAAACCCCACCAGATGGCTGAAACAGCAGATAGTGCTGACCCCTATATAAACTATGCTTTTTCCTATAGATATATACCTATGATAAAGTTTAATTTATGAATTAGGTACAGTAAGAGATTAACAAAAACAGTAATAAAGCAATTATAACAATATGCCAGCATCACTACTCTTGTGCTTTGGGGTCCTTATTAAGTAAAATAAGGGTGACTTGAAAGCGAGCCCTGCAATAACCTCAACAGTTAATCTGGTAACTGAGAAGGCTACAACCTTGTTAAAGGGCAGGAGTATCTACAGTGTGGATCTGAGGGACAAAGGGATGATTTGCCTCTGAGGCATGACAAAGCCGTGTGGGATTTCATTATGCTCTAAGTATGGAACAACACATAATTCAAAACTTATGAATTGTTTATTTCTGAAATTTTCCATTTAACATTTTTGAATTGTGGTTGACCAAGAGTAACTAAAACCATTGAAAGTAAAACCACACATAAGGAGGGATGGCTGGAACCAGATTCTTCTTTGTAGCCCCGGAATACAGTTCAATGCATGGTAGCACATATTCTTCCCAAATCAGTATCATGAAAATGGCCATACTGCCCAAAGTAACTTACAGATTCAATGCTATTTCCATCAAGCTACCATTAACATTCTAACAGAATTAGAAAAAACTACTTTAAAATTCATATGGAACCAAAAAAGAGCCCGCATAGCCAAGACAATCCCAAGCAAAAAGAATAAAGCTGGAAGCATCACACTACTTGAATTCAAACTATACTACAAGGCTACAGTAACCAAAATAGCATGGTACTGGAACCAAAACACACATATAGACCAACAGAACAGAATAGAGACCTCAGAAATATGACCACACATCTACAACCATCTGATCTTTGACAAACCTGACAAAAACAAGCAATGGGGAAAGGATTCTCTATTTAATGAATGGTCCTGGGAAAACTGGCTAGCCACATGCAGAAAACTGAAACTGGACCCCTTCCTTACACCTTATACAAAAATTAACTCAAGGTTGATTAAAGATTTAAATGTAAAACCCAAAACCATAAAAACCCTAGAAGAAAGCCTAGGCAATACTATTCAGGACACAGGAATGTGCAAAGATTTTATGATGAAATCATGGAAAGCAATTCCAACAAAAGCTAAAATTGACAAATGGGATCTAATTAAACTAAAGAGCTTCTGCACAGCAAAAGAAACTATCACCAGAGTGAACAGGCAAACTACAGAATGGGAGAAAATTTTTGCCATCTACCATCTGACAAAGGTCTAATATCCAGAATCTTCAAGGAACTTTAACAAATTTACAAGAAAAAAGTAAACAACCTCATCAAGAAGTGGGCAAAGGACATGAACAGACACATCTCAAAAGAAGACATTTATGCAGCCAATAAACATATGAGAAAAAAAAAAGCTCAACATCACTGATCATTAGAGAAATGCAAATCAAAGCCACAATGAGATACTATCTCACGCCAGTCAGATAAAGATTATTAAAAAGTGAAGAAACAACAGATGCTGGTGAGGCTGTGGAAAAATAGGAATGCTTTTACATTATTAGTGGGAGTGTAAATTAGTTCAACCATTATGAAAGACAGTGTGGTGTGGCGATTCCTCAAGGATCTAGAACCAGAAATACCATTTGACCCAGCAATCCCATTACTGGGTATATACCCAAAGGAATATAAATCATTCTATTATAAAGATACATGCATACACTGCAACACTATTCACAATAGCAAAGACTTGGAACCAACACAAATGCCCATCAGTAACAGGCTGGATAAAGAAAATGTGGTACATATACACTGTGGAATACTATGCAGCCACAAAAAGGAATGAGATCATGTCCTTTTCAGGAAATGGATGAAGCTCAGCAAACTAACACAGGAACAGAAAACCAAATACTGCATCTTCTCACTCACAAGTGGGAGTTGAACAATGAGAATACAAGGACGGGAGGAGAACAGCCTACACCAGGGGCCCATTGGTGGGGGTGTGGCAAGAGTAATGGGTTGATGGGTGCAAAAAACCACCATGACACATGTACACCTATGTAACAAACCTGCACATTCTGCACATGTATCCCAGAATTTAAAGCAAAAAAAAAAGAAACCCTAGGGGGCAACCTTGTTGGTGGCAACCCACTTTCAGGTCTCCTCTCCTTACTGAGAGCTTGCTTTCTGCTGCTAATAAAGCTCTACCCTGCTGAAAAAAAATCCTTTGAATGGGTAGATACTAAGATGAGGAATTTGGTCCGGACCGTGTTTGAGGTACTACATAGTTTGACTGTGGGTGCTGCATCCCTTGTGGCCTCATAGACATGGTCAAAGCTTAATGATTGACTTCCTACATATGTGCTATTTTGTGCGGAAAGAGTCAGGACAAAGGCTGAATTACTTTTCTTAGCGTATTTTGCCTTTCATTAACATTAGGAAGGTCAAGAATGATGGAAGTCGCAGGTCAGGTTCTCCTCCCATAAAAGGACTTTCCAAATTTCCTAGCAATTATAACAGCTGCCTATTATATGGCAACGAACACTACTCCTGTTACCTATGTGTTCTTTTTGTCTTTAATATCATTCTTGGATTTGAATCTAAAATTGCTTTGAGTTTTTCTAAGACTTATTTTTAGTGCCTAGGTAAGAAATATTGTCTTATTTGAGTTTCAGCAATTATATTTTATGTTGTGAATACACTTAAAACCCATCCTTAGCCACACTAAATTATTTTTGAAATTTAGTACGATATCTTACATTTAATGTGTATTAAAAAGTATGTGTGACTAAGATTGTCTAGTTTTAAATACACTTGCAACATAAAATCTGATCTCTCCATATCATATGCTATCTTAAAATAAAGACATATAGTTTAACAATAGAATATACTGCCCAAAGTATTTTCTAGAAATACTGAGACTTTTGTTTAACCCCATCATGTCAATTAGTAAGACCAACAAAACTGTTTCAGCTGTTTACCTTTACTTGTCCACTTATCACTAGCTTTCTGTGGAAATATTTCCTAACGTAATGCATTTTCAGTCTATTTTAGCAAATCTCTTGAGGTCAGGTGTTTATATTTTAGAGTTTGTCACTTCTTTTTAACATTTTCTTGAGCAAATAATTCTAAAATGTGTAAACAAAATCAGATAGATAGAGAGATAGAAAGACACAAAAGCAGGTACCTGAAGCTTTCAGATTAAAATCATTACATCTGATTGAATGATTTTCTTATGAAATGACTGTATAAGCAAACATGTCATTTCATAAGAAAACAATTTTTCTTCTTTGCCAAGGCTATTTCATTTTTTTATTATAAAGTGTTTGGTCTGAAATTAGTTCATGCTATGTGTTTTTCAAAAGTCCTAGGGAGGAAATTTATTAAACACAAATACTTTGCTTTTATATCATCTTAGAAATCATTTTATACCCTCATATTTTAAATCTTCATAAAACCTAAGTTAGTATGAATGAATAGAGTACAAATTTTATCATGTAGTATGGTATAGAACTCTAGTCTTGCCTTTCTGCAAGTGAACAGGGCTCCAAGCGTAACTGATTTCATGTAATTTTGGTTGCTTCAATCACAAAGCTTACTTTATGATTTGGGCTTTACAGAAATCTTACTTAGGAAATGAGAAGTTAAGTAGGTGAATTCAAACAACCTTCCACCTTGGCTCATGGAGACTTTCCTTAGTCAGTTTCACATGCCTCTGGGAAACATCCTGAGCTAAAAGTTGTGCAATAAAACCTGGCTATAAATTGCTTGAAATTGACTGGTTTTGAGACTTCAAGGACTAGATGAATAGGGAAGATTAAGGTTTATAACTAGATCATAAGATTCCTGTGGGAAATTTAACGTGTAGGAGTTACAAGCAATAGATACGTTTTTTTTTACAAGGACTTCTGTAGCTTTCCAAAAATTGCTAAGATAAAAAGCTAAACCTAAAATAACCAAGTTGCTTCCCTGAAATTGCATTCCATGGCAGGTTTTGAATATTGTGTTATTAAATATGATTGATTTTCAAAATATTAGCATTACAAAATTTATAACATGTATTTCATTATATTTATTTAGTATTATTCTGCTGTTGATTTACTTTTTAAAAAATAAATTGTGTCATTGTTTTTACAAGGGTCTTACTAAGATATGCTGAGGTCTATGATACTTTTAATAAATCCTATAAAAATATTTTATAAATGTTTCAATGTAAAAATTACAAATATACAATGCACAAAGTGGCAGTTTGAGATTAATCATGTAAATAAAACTCTTTTTATCTAAGAAAATAATTCTATGTCCTCAGTAACTAAGACATTCATTGCAATCAAAAATATTAACTGAGTAAATATTTTAAAATTAGAGGAATTATGCAACTTTATAAGAATGTGAAATCTGGAATACTCAACTGTAAAAATTGGCATATAATAGGAGGAAAATACAAATAAATGAAAATGATGCTCTAAATATAGCTGATGTAGTATCTAAAATTCATTAGTTAAGAAAAACATCCAGAGACTAAAGGATCATGCATTTCCAGTTATATGAAGTAAAGACAGGGGCTATGAACTAAGCAATAAAAGAGCAGGGAGGGCTGCAATGCAGGAGTCATTTTCAAACGGTTCCAGTGACGTTACAAGGCGTGGCCACGGCTTTCATCTCTCAGCCCCCTCTTCTATACACAATTTGGCGTTTAATATCTAATACCAAAGAAATGAATTTGGTTTGCCCTTTTTGACACATTTAACAAAACAATGTGACAATCTGTTTATTCTTCAATAAATATTTACTGAGAACCTACTATGCTCTACATACTATTATAATATTAAATCATTAAATAAGGTGTTTCTGTACCTTATTTATTTATTGTCCAAAGCATAAATAGTTGGAAGAACACTGAAATAGTGGCAAAATGCTGGAAAAATAATGCTGCCTTCATAGGTGAAATGACTTTCTCTTTTCCCCAGGTGGATTCCAGGGGTATCTCTTACCATAAATATTTACTACCCTAACCAATCATGAATCCAGGATGACAAATTAGAAAATCGTGATAAATAACTGCTACTTTTAAAAAAGAGTGTATTTCTTCAGAAATGTCTAGATGTCATGGAATTATTCAGATGTCTTTATATGGCCTCGTACCACTGAAGTTTAATCTCTTGAAAGAATCGAGCTTTCAGAAGGAGTGCTGAAGCACAACTTACGCTTGGAATAAAAAAATGACTGACTTGCATGGTTTTCCCACATCTCTGCTATGAAATGTTCTCAATAACTATCTTTATACAAGTCAGTGGCTCCACGAGCACACGGACAATGATGAAAGGGTAAAATGCTCCCAGCCGCCTGTGGCCTCTTCACTGATGTTTGCCAGTAATGTCAGCTGCAAGTGATTTGATTTTCCCCTTCAATGTACCAGCGCACATTCTTTATCTCCAAGAATTCAGTGAAGCAACAAGCTTCAGCTTGTTGGAAAAAGCTAAGTTTCCTTTTTTTTTCTTTTTTAAAGAAGCAGCTAGGTTACCTTTTTAAAAAGTATCATGAAAAATGTTTCCAGACTTGCAATTTGGGGAAAAAATATTTAATCCTTGTTGTGATTATGAATACAGGAGGACAAACCATTCAGAAACTCTTATTCCTTATTCCAATTCTAGGTCTCATTTTTAGACAATCCAAATTAATTTCCACAATGTCTTAAATCATGATTTCCATAAGGTCATTCACATTGCTAATAACGTGCCATTAATACGGTTTTCCAGTTGTTCACTGATGAAATTCTGTTTCCAAGAATAATGCAGGATTTTCAGATTTAAAAATTGACTTTTTATCACTTAGGGAATACTTTCATAGAATGTATCAAATTTATATTCTGGAATATAGAATATACAGGAGTAAAATATTTCATATTAAAATGAAGGGTAATCTTCATTTTACCCTTACCAATTAAAATGAAGGGTAACAAAAACCCAGTATTCTATAGGAAAATGACAGTAATATAAGAATTGACAAAATAGAAAATTCCAGTTTGTAGTAAAGTTAGAAAGGATACTCAAGTGTAATCATTATTACTATGCCCAATTGTTTGATTAGCCAACATTACACAGAAATGTATCATCTACTTTTATTGAAGACTGAAAAGACATTCCCTGTCTATTACAGTTTACAGAACATACTTTTTTTTCTTTTTTGAGACAGAATCTCGCTCTGTCACCCAGGCTGGAGTAAAGTGGTGCAGTCTCGGCTCACTGCAACCCCTGCCTCCCAGGTTCAAGTGATTCTCCTGCCTCAGCTTCTGAGTTGCTGGGATTACAGACACCCGCCACTGTGCCTGGCTAATTTTTATATTTTTAGTAGAGACAGGGTTTCACCACGTTAGTCAGGCTGATCTCAAACTCCTGACTTCAGGTTATCTGCCTGCCTCGGCCTCCCAAAGTGTTGGGATTACAGGTGTGAGTCACCGTGCCCGGCCAGAAGATACATCTTTGACTTAACATCTTCACTTCTGGGGATGATACAGAAAGTAAGTTTCATGTTTTAAAGATTTTTATACAAAAGTTCTTAATGCAGCGTTATTCATAGTGTTAAAACAATCAAACAATGGAAACACCCTTTAGTGGGGAAATAGTTGAGGTTTATACACATCATGAAATACTATATACACAATCACAAAAAAAAAAGAATGTTAGAATTTCACTCACTGATAAAGAAGGCTCCCTAATGCACTGTCAGGTGAGAAGAGCAAAAAGCTGACAAGTCAGTTTAAAATTTATGATCCCTTCTAAAATACAGCAACAGGAAATGTGTATGTGTGTCTCATTTTGGATATAACTACACTGGAATGAAGAAAGCTATAACGAAACACACTAAGTTGGTAATCCTGGCTACCAATTTAGTGCCTAAAGGGAGAAAGTTAAAAGAGAGCGAACATAAATATACACATATTTCAGATAAATATATATTTATATATTATATTATATATATAAAATATTATACACACACACACACATATATATATATCTTTAAGAGCGAAAGGGAATAAAACTCCCAACCATTTCAAGTTTCTCCTTTATTTAATTTTGCCTTTCAGTGAACGATTTATTCGTTTAAAGCTATTTGCAAGAGGAATTGGCTGAAAACTTCTGAGGGTGTTGTGGTGTGTGGACCTGGCCCTGTGCCTGATCTGACTGTATGAGGGTCACCTCAGCTTATGGCGACCACAGCTTAGGGTCCCCGAGTTAGTAGAAAGAACCTGGCTTTAGACGAAGATTACTCGAAATCTGTGGTCTGGTTCTACCCCTTTCTGGCTGTGTGAATTTGAACAAGGATTAAAAAAAAGTAAAGCTGTTTACAATGATAAATGTACATGGAAGCAAATCTATGTATATGTTATTTGTCTAAAAGCTATTTTTGTATTTTTTCAAAAATTAAATTAAAAGGAAGATTTATAGAAAAGAATGATCATTAAAAAATGTTGTCATTGACTATAGGTAATTTTTATCTTTTCTTACTGAAAAAATGAAAAACTTTTTTTTCACAATTATACTTCTATAATTACACATTTACATTGTTTCCTGTTTTTAACTCTATGAATAATGCTGCATTAAACATTTTTGCACATAAATTACCATGTCTTATGATGAAGAGATGATGAGATGAATTAAAATTAGTTTATAACTAATTTATAATTTATAAATAATTATAAATAATAGAGAAAAAATAAGTTTAAACCCCATTGTTTTAACTTCAGTGATTTGAAGATATCATAAAATTCCCAAAGCAAATTTAATTTTAATATATATAACGAAATTTAAATGTGTATTCTACTTTTAATGTACTAGAGGCAATAAAAATTAGGCTACAGTAAGGCCAACGTTTGAATCACCACCTTAAATTTCTAGTCACATAAGTTCCTTCTGAACAACATTGAGTCCCTGCAAGCTGGATGGAAGTGTATAGCCACTAATGGCTACATAATGTGAAAGTTTCTAATCTTGCACATGTATTACAAGAGTTTATTCATCCAATTTTTGTTTTAATATTTGAGACTTTGTTCAGACATAACAAAACAGGAGAACAATCAGCCATGCATCTTCACGGATGAACTAAGAATCTGTTTTTCTGTATTGTCTATGATCTTGATGAACATATATATGAAGGAAATGACCTTTTTAAATTACATCAAACAAAATATCAGTGCCACCTGATTTTAGGAAACCATCGCTGAACAGGAAGACTCTCCTTTTAGTTTAAATGTCATGCTGTGCATTCTGGAATTAGGATGCAAACATTTTGCTTGGACAGCATGAAAACTTCTCCTCTGGACAGTTCCATGTCTGGGTGATGATTACCAGGCATGATACCTTCTGAAATGTCTGATGAAAGGAGAATGTCTGATGAAAGAAGAGCCCGCTGGAGTGAGGAAAGTGACTGCCTTTGTCATCAATGCTCATTTATTTTGTTTGCTATCCCACATCCTAGTTCACTGAAAGGCGAAATTGAATAAAGAAGTAATGTGGAATGGTTGGGATTTTTATTCCCTTTTCCTCTTCAGAAATATTTTTTCTGAAGAAATGGAGTTGAAGGGAGTATTGGATGGTGAAGGGTTTGGAAAATGGGGATGGCAAAGATGGTTCTATAGCTGTATAAAGAAGAAGAAGAGAATGTAACGACACAAATAATTGAACAAGCTACAAATTAGCACATGTAGAAAAATTAGTCTCACCTCTAGACATTCTTCCTGCGTTTGTGTGTCTGCTTTTGGGTAATTTTTTTTAATCTAGGGGCCAGGGTTGTTGAGTTTCTAATAGAGACCATTTTTGCTTGCCTCCTTCATAACCTAGGAAAAACGTGTGCTGTGGCAGACTTCAATTCCATCCAAGAGAGTCCCAAGTCTCCAGTCAGCACTCAAAATAGTGACCAGGAATAAAATATGAATAAAAAGATCAATAGTTTTGGCTGTGTTAACAAGCCATTTATTCTCAAAAAAGAAAATAAAATGTTACTTTTCTTTGCTCCAGCCACACTGTGTGATTGGTTTTTATCTCACTATCACACACACTGCAAACTGGTAGGCACATGCTTACAGAAATTCTGTTTAGCTACAAAATTAGTTTATCTTGAAAACGAATACAATACATCTGTCTGAAAAATATCTGTCATGGCATCACAATGTCCCCTTCCCACTACTTTCCCCAAATGTTGCCTTGCTAGCAGGGCTGAGGGAGGAGACTCCCCTCTTCACTCCCCAGTCCACACCCCCCCACTCACGCCATCACTTTCCAGCTGAAGCAGGTTATGGCTAGTAGTGCTTTTTCCCAGACAGATCAGACAAAGCTATTTACAATTAGTGTAATTACCCTTGGAAATTTAGACAGACTTAGAGTGCCCAGCCCAGCTTTTGACTTTTTATAGCTGTTGCATTATTTTAATCTTGAGGAAATAAATGGTAGCTGAAATGTTGCAGTTCAGGAGAATATTCTGTTTCTGTTACTTAAAAACATTATCTTTATAAGTTTAATAAGGTTACACTAATGTTTATGTTTTGAAAATATCATCTGTTCCATTTAGTACTATATGTATTAAATAATATTAGCTGGTTAAAAAAAAAGAGTCTATGTAGAGTTATAAGAGAAAACCAAAGTATTTTTTTCTGTTCTTAACCTGCAACCCTAAATACTTCATGTCTGGTCACCAAAATGAATGTGTGAATTTTTCCCCATTAACAATTCTCCAGCCGACCTCGGCTGAGTGTCCTTCAATGTGACTCAATCCTGACACTATTTACCTGAAATTAGCCTCAGATCCCACAGGTTGAGGGCTCAGTCCCCAAGACTGTCCCCCACTTCAAAATACAATCGCAAGCCCCAGGTTGTGATCTGTGCTTCTGACTGAATGGCTATAAGTTGGGGTTTTCACAGTCCCCTCTTTGGGTTCGATTAATTTGCTAGGACAGCTCGCAGAATTCAGGGAAACACATTACTAATGTTTACCAGTTTACTGCAAAGTCTGCAAAACTGTCAGATGGCAAAATGCATGGGCAGCATACTTGTAAAGAGTGTGGAACATCTGTGTTCTGAGCACAGCACACTTCCAGCACCTCCATGTGTCAAGCTGTCCAGAAGCTCGGAGAACTCCATCCTTTGGGTTTTTACGAAAACTTCATTACATAGGCGTGATCTATTCCATCAGTGGCCACTGGTGATCAAGTCAACTCTCAGCCTCTTTCTGACCTGGAGGCTGGGGGTGGGGCTGAAAATGCCCATCACTAGTCAGTCCTTGATCTTCCTGGTGACTGGGCCCCATCTTGATGCTAGTTACGGGTCCTTAGCTGCCAGTTATCTCATTAGCATACAAAGGACACTGTTATACCTCTGCAGATACCAAGGGTTTTAGGAGCCATGTGCCAGGAACCAGGGGCAGAGACCAAATATAGATTTATTATTATATCACAATAATCACAGAGTCTCATCCTTCAATTAATTACATCAGGTTATGCTTTCTCTAGTGTAGCACCAAGACACATTAACAAGGAGAATGGACTCTTTTCACATGAGATTAGACTGTTCTGTCTTAGAGAAAAATACATGCAACATCTACTGGTTGAATGTATCTTTAGATGTTCCTGTCTAGGTGGTACTAACAGCGACCCACTTCAGTGCAGGGCAGAAAGTGTCTATTTGTCACATTCATCACTCATCGTTGGCCTAACTGTCACAGCATGCCTGAGAGAAATACTCTGCAGTCATTGAGCCGATACCCCCAGCAGAAGCCTGCAGAGTGGGCAGGCTTGCCCATCTGCAGTGAAGGGTGGCAGCGGGCAGGAGGCTGGCATTACACCCCGAAGTGTCCTGACTCGTAACATACAATAATGATGTGACCAACAATTTGTCACTAACAGTATTTAAAGTGCTAAAGTTTGCAAACACTTTGTTTCTAAAAATTATTAATTACAGACATGCAAAGGTATGAAAGTGACTATGAAGCAATTCACAGTCACCAGCATTACAACATATTAGGTGACAGGGGAGGGTAGAGAAAGGGGAAAGGAAAGAGTCTGAGGAAGCAGCAAGAAGACCATGCCCACACCCAGGAAATGCAGAAGAGATGTCTCTCATGTGCCAAGGTCATCTTTTATGTATGTTGAGGTTACGAAGAGGTTACCAAAAAAATGTGAGAATTGCTGAACCAGATGAAAATAGATAAGATAGCTTTTAAAACAGAATTCTATGCAAAGTCTAAGTTGGGTTCTTTCCGTTGTTATATGTTCCTGTGGATGAAACAAATCCCCTTAAGAGGGCAGGGAAGGGCAGTGAGGATAGTCTCTGTGCTTGGGTGCTTTAATGTACTTCAGAGACAGGGGAGGGCACAGCAGGGTGGAGGGCTTGGCTCCCTGGTCCTGCTGATCCATCAAACCAGGAACGTGAACAGAGCAGAGACCTTCATTTATGCGAATAAGTCCAGGAATGAAATTCTCAGCAGAGGGACCGACATATGAAAAAGCACAAAGGTAGATTTCAACACTGTATATTCTGAGAACTAGAAGCAGTAGGTATTTCAATTCTGAGAGAATAAATGCCACATGGAAGTTTTCCACGGAGAAAGGAAGTAAGGACGCATTACAAGTTGTGTAGTACGAGGCAGATGCCGGCATTGCTACTCCCACAACCTCTAAGAGCTGCTGTAGAGGCCACAGGAAACAGCACACGTAGAGTTACTTCCTAAACGTAAAACCTAGCTTACAAATAGTAATCAAGATAGTTTATACCAGGTAGATTGTTTCAAACTAGAGAAAAATATAAAAATATAACCATGTGACACTTTTTCTTTAATCTATATTATTGGAACTTTTTCTTTGAAGTGGAGAATTTTAAGTAGGTTTCCTTTTTACTTAGGATATATTTTAATATCTATTAAAAAGACTGTCTATTTGTTGGTCATGGCCAATTAGACCATTGGTTTCCAGCTTGGCTGTACAAAGAATTATCTGGGACACTTTTTAAAATACAGATTTCTAAGCTCATCGCGATCCCAGGCTAGTGAATGGGAATATCTGTGTTTAGAGCCTGCATGTCTCTGAGCTTTTTGCCAAGTGCTCAGTTGGGCTAGCAGTAGTCCTCTCTGCCCCAGTCTGTGATCTGCACTGGGTCACCATCGACTCCACAACGCCCTAGCCCAGGGCATATTAGAGAGCCATTTGGAACCTGCCTCCTTTTCTTTTAAAACCTTTTGATATCCTAAGATATTGTCCTAGTTCTTGCCATCATCACATCACATCTCGTTACTTCTGAAATATTCCCATTTTCCCTGATTCATTTTCTTAACTCAGATTATTTTTTCCTTGATTTTTAAGGTACTAAGCTCTTTTTATCATCGTAACACACATTAACAGACCTGAGTTATATAATCAAGGTCATAAGGCGGTAACAGAGGAGAAAATGATGATGACAACTGGAAGAAAGGAAGTAAAGTTAATATTATTTGAAGATGATATTGTTGTTTACTTTAAAAAACCAAGAGAATCAAGGGAAACTTGTATCTACCAGGGAGAACAGATTTCCTGTACTGTCATTGCAGCCACCAAGATTGGGTTATGACACTATTTTATTTTTGAAACACAGGCAGAGGATGTTCTAAAATAAGGGGAACATTAACTACAAATGAATCTTGTCATTAATTTGGAGCGATGCTAAGGAATTCACACCTGAGGGAATCAAGTCTCAGGGAAGTCAAGCAATTTGTCAGACAGCCAAAAGCCAGTGAGCAGCTGAGCCATGATTTGAACCCAAGTCTGACTGACCCCATGATCATTCTGAAAGCATAAAGCTTGGGCTTTGTGGAAAATGAATTATTTCCTTTTCTAACTGCTTTTTTATTATTTTTCATTTTTAAAAACTGTGTGCTATTCAATCCAATAGAATGGCTATTGTAAGGTCTAATAAAAAATTAATAAAAAACATTTTATAAGACTCAGCAAATTCTTATAATGCAGCTGAAACCCTATTTCTGTCTAACCTTATGATTTTTAATAATGGAGTAATATGTTATTATTATTAGAGACAGGGTCTAACTCTGTCACCCAGGATGGAGCACAGTGGTGCTATCTTATCTCACTGCAGCCTTGACCTCCTGGTTCAAGCCATCCGCCAGCCTCAGCCTCCAGAGTAGCTGGACTACAGGCGCACGCCATTACACCAGGCTAATTTTTGTATTTTTTGTAGGGGTGGTGTTTCCCCATGTTGATCACGCTAGTCTTGAATTTCTGGGCTCAAGCAATCTGCCTGCCTCAGCCTCCCAAAGTGCTGGCATTATAGGCACAAGCCACCACATCCAGCCTAATATACTGTTTTCATTCTTATTAAAACTTTGACCCACAATACGCCTCATATTGCATTAGGGAAACAAAAATACTACTACTTGGACCTAGGAAATAACCTTTCCTAATCTCATTTTCCTTTGCATCATGATGAGACACTTTTTTCTGCTCTTAAGTTAATGAATTTTAAACATCCTATGCATTCTTACAGTGATTTCTAATAATGCTTGCTGTATCAGTTATTTATTGCTGTGTAACAAACTGCACCAAACACCAATGTTTTATTTCTGCTGACTCTGTAGGTCAACAGGGCATTCGTTCGGCTCACCTTGTTATACCCGAGCGAGTTTAAACAGAAGCGCTATGCACTGAGTTTGTTGAGAGTCCACCTTTAATTGGCCGGCATCCGAGAGTCAGCTAGAGCTCAAACCTCTCGGCCATGAACAAAAGGCGGTCAACATTTTTATACCAGTTTAGGGCCAGGGGGCCGTAAGCAGATTATTACAGAAGCAGAAGGAGCAGGTTAGGGGAAGGGGTGGTGCCTAACAAAAAAAGTTCTACTTAAAGTTGTTTTTTACTCAGGATTTGGGATAAGTAGCTACATGGTTTTGCAAGTACAGGATGTACAGGCCAGTGGGCCCTGTTTCTCAGAAAATTGGTTACCAAGATGCCAGGTGTCTCAAACCACAAGCTCTCATAACAGAATGCCCTACATAGCTCAGGATGGGCAAAACAGACTTAGCAGGATTGTTTAAAATGTATTCATTACAGCCAAGCTTGGGTGTTTCAACCTCCCCTGGGCTGACTCCAGTGGCCGCAGGCAGCATGGCTGGAAGTGAAGGTCTGAGTGGGTGGCTCTTACATTTCTGAGTCTAAGTTTCAAGGCTGAAATGACTGCGACAGCTATTTCTTCACACCATGTCAGAAACATTCCAAGAAAATAATACTGGAAGCCACAGCCATCCTGAGTTCAAGCATTAAAAGGCATGCAATATTATTTGATGACGGGAAATTACAAGGTCCACCCAAGTTCAAGAGATAGGGAAGTGTTTTCACCTCTTGACAGGAGCTAAAATGGAGTTATGGTCACAGTTAATGAATTACACTTGAAATAGTCAGATTATCCACATACTGCAGTGGTGAGACCCACAGTAACATGAGAGGCAGAGTTGTGCAGAAAAAAAGAGCATATAACGTGGCGGGCAAATGCATGGCATCAAGCCCCAGGATCCCCACTAAGTAGGCAATTGTAAGCAGTGACTTCACTGCTGTATGGCTTAGACCTTATTTGCCTCAGCTGTAAAGTAAAGGGGGCCATTCCTCCCTCACAGCATGGCTGTGATGATTAGGTGCCATTGCATGCACAAAAAGAATTGTAGAGAGTATTAAGTACTGAGTTAATACGACATATTCTATAAATAACGAGGTGAGAATTTTTTATTTCCCTAGATGTCTTCTCAGGATATCTTAGGAAGAGCCCCGTTAAGGTTTGTGTGAAACATTTTCGTGAGCCACAGGAGGGGAGAGTGCGATTTTATGCAAATATTCAGACATTAAAAAGTGATTGCTAGATCCTGTATGTTACTACTAATAAAGAACAAAGTGGTCAGACAAAATGGTCCATGAAAACATAAATTTGTCGTAATTCACATAAATTATGATGAGAGCTTCAGATGTATACAGGCTGTAAATAGGATGTTCCCAGCTGAATTTACCTCTTTTTAAAGAACAAGGATTTAGCAGCAGATTGCTAGATTACATCCAAACAAATCAGAGAAAAATTTGCTAGATTGCTCTGTGATTAAATTTCAAACAATTGATTCAGTTAAACAAGAGGCTATAACTTCAATTTCCCTTTTGAGTTAACTTTATTATTGCTTTTATTAGAAAACAAATGGTATAAACTTTCTGGACCATAGAGGATCGTCAGTGTTTTTCCTTCCCCTGGCAGAACTGAGAATAAAAGTACAGCTTGGAAAACAGCCCAGCTTAACCTTCAGAAGACCAGATCCATGTGCATAACAATGCTGCTGAAATTTGCAATTGTCACTGTTACTAAGACAGGTCTCACTCTCTGCTGACATTGAGTTACAGAGCAAGGAGGCTTGCAAAGAAAGGCAAATACAAGTTTTATTGGCACAAAGAGAGCGACAATGCAAACTAATGACTTCTGTCCCTTTAAATTATGGCTGGCAGGGATTTGCTGAGGCAAGGCAATCTCTTTCAAATAGTCCATCAACATCCCCTCAACTGTCATAAGCATCAGCACCAGCATGCCCCCTGCCTGGGCATCTCTCTGGGGGCAATGTCCATGCCTCTAACTTTGGGCTGTTTTCACTTTGAAACATTACAAGGTTTACAGGGGATTGGCAGCTTCTTATGTTTTTATGACATCTGTTTTTAGGTAAAATTTGTGAGTCTTTCTCAAAAACTAATGGAGGATGCAAATTTCTCACTGGTCTGAGACCACAGATCATAAATGGGATTTATACTCAGCGCCGCTGTCACCTCCCAGTGCCCTCCCACTTCCAGGCATTCCATTTGTCGTGCGGACCCTCCGTTTTGATACTGAAGGTCCCCACAGAAGCACCCTGATTTCCATTCTTTCACATTTTTCTTGTGCCTTCTCCTAAGTTCTTTAAGTTCCATGTAATTTATTTATCTCCTTCACTGGGCGTTATCTCGGGTTGTAACTCAACTAAAAGTTAAACTATTTTAAAACAACATCTGAGTGGCTAATGTTGACATAATGTCTTTTCTTTCTTTTTCTTTTTCTTTTTTATCAGGGTTGGTTCTGCCACTCAGACCGGAGTGCAGTAGCGTGGTCCTGTTCACAGCAGGCTCAACCTCCCAGTCTCAAGTGCTTCTCCCACCTCAGCCACTGGGGCAGCTGGAACTACAGGCATGCGTCACCACACCCGACTAATTTTTAAAAAACTATTTTCGAGATGGGGTCTCATTATATTGCCCAGGCTGGTGTCGAGCTCCTGGGCTTTTACCTCAACCTCCTAAAGTGCTAAAATTACAGGCATATGCCACTACACCCAGCCTCATGTCAAATTTTAAAATAAACTTGTTGAACTCTGGGCCAAACCTTAACCTAGTACTCACAAAGCAAATCTTCAAGCATTTCCCCAAGCGGAGAAGGAAGTGGGAATTCTGCCTTAATCAGTGTGGCAAAACAGTCGCATGCCCACCCATGTCCGCATCATGATACCTTCAAGCCCCCAGCTTCCCCACTTGCGATTTCTACAGCTCCCTGGATTGTTGGCGCACGTGTCTGGGCAGAAGCCCCCGTGTCAATCTCTTGCTGGGGCTTTCTTTGTCTGATGTCTGCTTCTCATGAAGCTGCTCAACAGGCACAGGCTCAGTGAGGTTTCTGCAAGGAATGGCCCTCGTGAGAAAGCCAGCATCAGTGCGCAGGAGGCGAGCCCCTGGGCCTACGACACTGACCCTCCTTAGGCCTGAGTCTTCCTTCATTCCCAGGGTGGGCCCCGCACTACTTATACCAGGGTCCAACAGTCACCTACAAACGAGGCTTCACCTCAAGCCCTCAGCCCCCAATCTCTCATAGGCAACTGAAAAGAAAAATACACATCTCAAAAATACGCAACAGTTTTCAGACCCACAACAATCCCAATCCCTATTTATAAGAAAATAAAAGCTCTCTCAAGGGTACACAATAACATGCAGCTCAGCATGATATACAGACAACGTTTTCCATTGTTACATGGAGCAATTGTTCCCTTCTGACCAGAGCATTTCAGAGTGTTGTCTTTCTTGCTGTGGTCCCTAAGGTATATTTGCATAACTGAAGATCTGGTCATGGGTACATCTCTCTAATCCCTCAAAGGCAGAAACTGCAGAGCTGTCTTCAAGTCTTTGTTCCTTATAAGACAAGAATCTGCATTTTTCTTTATCTTCCATATCAACGTTTCAAAAATCTCAAGGCCACGTCTCAGCTGGAACTCACACTCAATGAACTGGGAATGAGGTGCTTTTGCCTTCAGCAGCCTCTGCAAGGAGAAAGCAAGTTGCCTGGAAGTGAAAACTGAGGCTTCAGAGAACAGCACACGACATTGTATTGTGAGGCTTCACTGTGTGCTTTTAAATCTTCCCAACAACCATGAACGGCAACCCCTGGCCCCCACAGTGTATTGCTGAGTGCTGAGGACAGAGCCAGTTCACCAGTGTGAAAACAGGGGACAGTTAGAAAGTATGGAATCCGCCCTGTTCCAGTCCAGGAACAGTCTTAGCACCACTTCCTTTTCCAGCCTCTCCAGCTGCTGCGGGAGCGCAGCAGCTAACACTGATCTACACTCCCCACGCCAGTGCTGCTCATCGGTCCCTAGAAAGTGACTGTAGTTAGCCATTCAGGGTACCCGCTTTATCGACCACATTCTCTTGCCTCTGTTCTCACCTCCCCATCATGCTGAATTCAGATATTGAACTCACGGTTTTGCTTAAGAAAAATCTGTTCATCTTTTGTTAAAATACAACCATATTCAGAATACACGCCTCCGTGCATCTGTGGGATAATTCTCAGAGATTCAACTAGGATTCTCAGCTAACTATTCATACGTGCACACACACACACAAATTTAAAGAACTTTTTGCTATGTTCTTTCTCTTTGGCCTTAAAATTATTATGACAGGAAGTACTTTCACATTAATACATTAAATTAGTATATTCAAAGAAAAGGCTTTGCTTTCTTTTTGCTTCTCTTGGTAAGTCTTTTTGAGGATGCTCATTGCACAGGGCAGGGGACTGTGTAGAGTGCTAGAAGTTAACACAGCAGCTGCCAGGACCCTAATGCTGTGTAGTTGGTGAAACATTCAGCTGTCAGAGGAAAGAGTGTTCAATAGTGTTCAGTAGAACTAAGTGCCTTCTTTCTTATTTTAATCTAACGACTGAAAGAAGAGGAAAAAAGCACAAGATAAAAGACAGAGCAAATCTACATGTCGCCAACCAACACAGCGGGGTCAGTATATTTCCAAGTAGTGAAAATGCTTCTTTTATATTTTTTTAATTTATAAAAGAATAGAAATTTATTTTTTATGGTTCTGGAGGCTGGAAGGTCCCAAGATGCCAGCAGATTGGCAATTCTGATTCCAAGATGACACTTTGCACGCTGCATGCTTCAGAGGGGAGGAACACTCTTCCTCACATGGCGGAATACTAGCAGGGCAAAGACAGGGTAAGAGGGCAAGAGGGGGCCAAACTTCACCAATCCCATCCATGAGGGTGGGGCCCTCATGGCCTAATTACAGGGTGTTTAGTTGTTTAGTTTTCTGTTCCTCTGTTAATTTGTTGCAAATGATGGCTTTGTTCTCCTTGATTTCAAAGAACTTATTTATTTCTGCCTTAATTTCATTACTTTCCCAATAGTCATTCAGGAGCACGTTGTTCAATTTCCATGTAGTTGCGTGGATTTTAGTGAGTTCCTTAATCCTCAGTTCTAATTTGATTGCAAGGTGGTCTGAGAGGGTGTTCTTTATGATTTCCATTCTTTTGCACTTGCCAAGGAGTGTTCTTCTTCCAATTATGTAGTCAATTTTAGAATAAGTGCCATGTGACCCTGAGAAGAATGCATATTCTATTGATTTTGGGTGCAGAGTTCTGTAGATGTCTATTAGGTCTGCTTGATTCAGAGCTGAGTCCAAGTCCTGAGTATCTTGGTTAATTTTGTTTCATTGATCTATATAATATCGACAATGGGGTGTTAAAGTCTCCCACTATTATTGTGTGGGGTGTAAGTCTTTTTGTAGATCTCTGAGGACTTGTTTTATGAATCTGGGTACTCCTATACTGGGTGCATATGTATTAAAAATAGTTAGCTCTTCTTGTTGATCTCTAAGATTTGTAGATCCTTTTGTAGATCTCTAAGAACTTGTTTTATGACTCTGGGTGCTCCTGTATTGGGTGCATATATATTTAGGGTAGTTAGTTCTTGTTGCGTTGATCCCTTTACCATTATGCAATGCCCTTCTTTGTCTTTTTTGATATTTGTTGGTTTAAAGTCTGTTTTATCAGAGACTAGGTTTACAACCCCTGCTTTCTTTGCTTTCCATTTGCTTGGTGAATATTCCTCCATCCCTTTATTTTGAGCCTATATGTGTCTTTTCACATAAGATGGGTCTCCTGAATACTACACATCAATGAGTCTTGACTCTTTATCCAATTTGCCAATTTGTGTCTTTTAATTGGGGTATTTAGCACATTTACATTCAAGGTTAACATTGTTATGTGTGAATTTGGTCCTGTAATCATGATGCCAGCTTGTTATTTTGCACATTAGTTGATGCAGTTTCTTCCCAGTGTCCTTGGTCTTCATATTTTGGTGTGTTTTTGCAGTGGCTGGTACCCGTTTTTCCTTTCCATATTTAGTGCTTCCTTCAGGAGCTCCTGTAAAGCAGGCAGGGTTGTAACAAAGTCCCTCAGCATTTACTTTTCTGGAAAGGATTTTATTTCTCCTTCACTTATGAAACTTAGTTTGGCTGGATATGAAATTCTGGGTTGAAAATTTTTTTAAGAATGTTGACTACTGGCCCCCACTCTCTTCTGGCTTGCAGGGTTTCTGCACAGAGATCCACTGTTAGTATGATAGGCTCTTTTTTGTAGGTGACCTGACCTTTCTCTCCGGCTGCCCTTAACATTTTTTCCTTCATTTCAACCTTGGAGAATCTGATGAGTATGTGTCTTGAGGCTGATCTTCTTGTAGAGTATCTTAGTGGTGTTGTGTGTACTTCCTGAATTTGAATGTTGGCCTGTTTTGCTAGGTTTCTCCTGGATCATATCCTGAAGTGTGTTTCCCAACTTGGTTCCATCTTCCCCATCACTTTCAGGTACTCCAATCAATCACAGGTTTGGTCTTTTTATATAGTCCCATATTTTTTGGAGGCTTTGTTTGTCCTTTTCATTCTTTGTTCTCTAACCTTGTCAGTACACCTTATTTCAGCAAGGTCATCTTCAATCTCTAATATCCTTTCTTCTGCTTGATGGATTCAGTTACTGATACTTGTGTATGCTTCATAAATTTCTCATGCTGTGTTTTTCAGCTCCATCTGGTTTTTTTATGTTCCTCTCTAAACTGGTTATTCTAGTTAGCAGTTCCTGTGACCTTTTATCAAGGATCTTAGCTTCCCACATTGGATTAGAACACGCTCCTTTGACTCAGAGAAGTTTATTATTAACCATCTTCTAAAGCCTACCTCTCTCAATTCATCAATCTCATTCTCCATCCAGTTTTGCCCCCTTGCTAGAGAGGTGTTGTGATCATTTGGAGAAAAAGAGGCATTCTGGCTTTTGGAATTTTCAGGGTTTTGCACTGGGTTTTCCTCATCTTAGCGGATTTATCTACCTTTGATCTTTGAGGCTGATGACCTTTGGATGGGGGGTTTTTGTGTGGGGTTCTTTTTATTTATTTATGTTGTTGTTGCTTTCCGTTAGTTAGTTTTTCTTCTAACAATCAGTCTCCTCTTCTGCAGGTCTGCTGGAGTTTGCTGGAGGTCCACTCCAGACCCTGTTCACCTGGGTGTCACCAGTGGAGACTGCTGAACAAAAAAGATTGCTTCCTGCTCCTTCCTCTGGAAGCTTCATCCCAAAGGGGCACCAGTCTGATGCCAACCAGAGCTCTCCTGTATGAGGTATCTGTCGACCCCTGTTGGGAGGTCTCTCCCAGTCAGAAGGCACAGGGGTCAGGGACCCACTTGAGGAGGCAGTCTGTCCCTTAGCAGAGCTGGTGCACTGTGCTAGGAGGATCCTCCTTGTCAGGATGACCTGCTCTCTTCAGAGCTGGCAGGCAGGGAAGATTAAGTCTGCTGAAGCTGTGCCCACAACCACCCTTCCTCCCAGGTGCTATTCCCAGGGAGATGAGAGTTTTATCTGTAAGCCCCTGACTGGGGCTGCTGAATTTCCTTCAGAGATGGCCTTCCCAGTGAGGAGAAATCTAGACATGCAGTCTGGCCATAGCCACTTTGCCACGCTGTGGTGAATTCCACCCAGTCCAAACCTCCCTGTCTCCTTAGCACCATGAAGGGAAAATCACCTACTAAACCCTCAGTAATGGCAGATGCCCCTCCCCTCACCAAGCTTGGTTGGTCAACTCCAGACTGCTGTGCTGGCAGTGAGAATTTTAAGCCAGTGGTCCTTAGCTTGCTGGGCTCCGTGGGAGTGGGACCTGCTGAACAAGAACACTTGGCTCTGTGGCCACAGCCCCTCTCCAGGGGAGTGAACAGCTCTGTCTCACGGGGGTTCCAGGCACTGCTGGGTATGAAAACACTCCTGCAGCTAGTTAGTGCCTGCCCAAACAGCCGCCCAGTTTTGTGCTTGAAACCGAGGTCCCTGGTGGTATAGGCTCATTAGGGAATCTCCTGGTCTTTGGATTGCAGCAATCCATGGGGAAAGCACAGTACCCTGGGTGGGTGGCATAGTCCCTCACCACATGCCTTGGCTGGGGGAGGGAGGTCCCCTGGTTCCATGCACTTCCCAGGTGAAGTGATGCCCCACCCTGCTTCTGCTGGCCCTCCATGGGTTGCCTCCACTGCCTAACCAGTCCCAGTGAGATGAACTGGGTACCTCAGTTGGAAATGCAGAAATCAGCCACCTTTGGTGTTGGTCTCACTGGGAGCTGCACACTGGACCTGTTTCTATTCAACCATCTTGGTTCCTTCCCTCTTTTATCTTAATGGTACTTTTCCTTCCCCTCTCTCAGCCATATTGAATGTTAAAATTAGACTTTAAACTGGTTTGTGTAAATTTGGTAATAACTATTTTTTTTAAATAAAAAGGATTGTTGGCTGATATTTGCTTGCACAAATTCAAGAGCTGTATTTTTACATAAAAATTCCACCAAATATGAGTGATGTTCATCTCCCTTATGGATGCAGAGCAGAGATAAAATCCTCTTTGCCTTTTTTCCTTTAGTTCTGGTAACATGTGAGTTTCAGTTCTAATTTTTTCTACTAACCACCTATAGCCACAACTAAATGTTTTCAAATGAATTTAAAAAAATTAATGACACTTTTAGAATATAAATTTCACCAGAGCTTTCACAATTGATTATTAATTATAAATATTAGGGTCAAAAAGTATTCTGAGATTTCCAAATTAGCATATGAGAACAAAGCTCTTCACAAGTAATATAAAGAAGAAAGGTCTTCTCCATTCATTAAATATGTGCATATATATACACATATATCCTTTAAAAATATATACCTATGTGTGTGCATGTGTGTACATGTGTTTGCATACACACAAATTCAGGTCCAATAATTCAACATTGATTTAAGACCTAGCTCTTATTTTGCTTGCAATAGACTGTTATACGCCAACTAGAAAATGTGTAGGGAGTGATAAAACTGAAACCACCTTTGCAAAATTTATGACAGTAAGAGAAACATGACATAGAAAAATTATGACAGTGAAAGAAATCTAACCTAATTGACTCCATCTTGTTTCTAACCTCCAAGCTGTCCTTTTAAATTCTTGGGCATAGGCCAAGCTAATTGTGGGAGAAATTTAGCTTTACTTTGAAAATGACAACAGCTTCTTCTGGAATCTCACCTTATCCTTATTCAGGGACCAAAAACCTCCTTCAGAAAACTAACAAATCTGGCACAAGTTTAGGATTATGGCTGAGGAGTCGTGCAGCCAAAAGCCACAACATTTGTAACCTCCTCAATTGCTCCGGTAGAAAACATCACTATTGTGAAACCTAAGATTGGTGTTCAAGGTATTTTTCAGACCCTGCATATGTTTGGGCCAGCTGGTGACCACCTGGACCACTAAACTGGCTCAATTGGTTTGGTGATCCCACAAACTAAAGACAGCAAGAAGACAGCTTTAACCCCCATGATTTCATTTTAGACCCAATTAATCAGCATTTCCCATTCCCTAGCCCCCTTCCCACCAAGTTATCCTTAAAAACCTTAGTCTCCAAATTTCCAGAGAGACGGATTTGAGTAATAAATTCTGGTCTTCTGCTTAGCTGGCTCTGTGCTTATTAAACTATTTCTCTATTGGAAATCAGCTGTCTTGGCAAATTGGTTCTATCTGTGCAGCAGGCAAGAAGAACCTGTCAGGCAATTACAGAAGTAGAAGATCATCATTTTGTAACCATCATAATAAAGATTAGTTCAGGCATAAATCACAAAGATATTAAATCCAGAACAATATTTTGATGAAAAATAGGATATTTGCAGGATCTTAAAGTGTTTCTACATATATCACTTATGAATTGCATGGGAAAATACAGTAATTATATAGTGGAGAAATTGGATGACATATTGACAGAGGGATCAAAAGTAATGTTGCCAGTGAGGAACATGAGGATGTCATGTGTCCTCAGATACGATATGGTCAGGGATTCATAAATTAAATCTAATTATGAGAAAACACTGGAAACCCCTACCCCCCCACCAAAGTATTCTATTTTAAAAATCCAAAGTCATAAAAGACAAAGAATCTTGTGAAAGTCTTCTGGAGTATTCTAGATTAAAAGAAAATAAAGAGATATAAAAACTAAATATATGACTTTTAGACTAAATCCTGTAATGAAGAGAAAAGTACTATAAAAAAGATTGACAGGTCATTTGGCCAGGCATGGTGGCTCATGCCTGTATTCACAGAATTTTGGGAGGCTGAAGTGGTCAGATCATTTGAGGTTAGGAATTTCAGACAAGCCTGGGCAACATAGTCAAACTCCATCTCTACTGAAAATACAAAATCAAAATTAGCCAGGTGCAGTGGCGCATGCCTGTAATCCCAGCTACTTGGGAGGCTGAGGCATGAGAATCCCTTGAACCCAAGAAGCAGAGGTTGCAGTGATCCAAGATTGCAACACTGCACTCTAGCCTGGGCAGTAGAGTGAGACTCTGTCTCAAAAACAACAACAAACAAACAAAAAAAGATTGATAGGTCACTTGACAGAATTAGAACACTGATGGCAGATTGGACTGAACAATTTAATCTCGTTTCCTGAAGTTGGTAACTGTGATGTAGTTCTGTTGGAGAATATCCCAATTCTTATGAAATATGCATGGGCATATTTACAGAGAAAGAATGGACAAATGTAAAATGGAAATGGATAAAAATGTTAAAAATACATGAATCTTGAGTCCTCATGAAAAGAGCTTGGAAGTCACAACTTGATTCTAACAAGTATCAACTTGAAAAAAAAAGTGAAAAATCAACAACTATGCCTAGAGCCGTAAGAAAAATTAGGTCAAACCACTGACCCCAAATTGGAAACAGACATGCATATACAAAGAATCACAACATACTGGAGCAAAAATCTCTGCAGGAACCAGTGGCAAGGTGAGGGATTGTGAACTTTAATTGATAAACTGTGGAATGATAGGTGTGAACAAGTCTGAGAGTTAAAAATTCCATGTGGTTCTAGTTATGGGGAGACTCCATGCTTCTGTATTTTTACCTCCTGAGGTTGACCAGGTTCACATAGTAAATATTGGAGAGAAATTCCCCCAACGCTTCCAGCAAGGGGAGAAGAAGAGAAACCATTTTGAAGTATGCCATGGCACTGTGTTCTCCCTCACAAGGTCTACCCTGAAGAGGAATTAAATAGAGCCTAACTTTAATAGACAGGGTTTTAACAAAGCCTAACTAACCTGGGACAGAGAAAACGGTCCACTATAGCCACCTTTAGGCTTCCACATCAGAGAAGGGAGACATCCAACCATAGCCCATCTAACCATCCTGCCCCCACTTAAGTGTGAGAAATCAGAAACATCTGCGAAGATCACAGTCCAAAGTCATAGGTTTGCCAGAAGATGGAGACCTAATTACAGGACTGTAGAACATTTATACTCTTCCAACATTGCACCAATACATTACAAAAGTCCTAACTACAGCAGCTCCTTTTACCCAATACATGTCTGGCTATCAAAAAAATAATAATTACAAAGCATACTAAATGGCAAAAGCAAAAAACAAATACAATTTGAAGAGAAAGCAGGCATGAAAATCAGGCATGATAGAACTGGTTTGATAATGATGGCATTATCAAACAAGGAATCTAAAACAATTATTATTAATATGCTTGAAGCACTAATGAATAAAGCAGACAGTATGCAAAAACAGGTGAGCAATGTAAACAGAGAAATGAAAATCCTAAGGAAAGAAAAAAAAGAAATGCTAGAGATTAAAAAAAAAACTCTGTAAGTTACAAGAACTACTAAAAGAGCCTGGTTGACGGTTGATGGTGGCTCATGTCCATAATCCTAGCACTTTGGAAGGCTGAAGGCAGTAGGCTCGATTGAGCCCAGTAATTTGAGACCAGCCTGGGCCAAAAAAGTGAGATACCTGTCTCTACAAAAAATGAAAATAAAAATTAGCCAGGCATAGTGGCATGTGCCTGTAGTCCCAGCTACTTGGAAGGCTGAGGTGGGATGATTGCTTGAGCCTAGTTGAGGGTCCAGTTAGTTGTGATTATTCCACAGCCTTCCAACCTGAATGACAAAGAAAGATTCTATTTTCAATATAAAATAAATGTTAAAAGAAATTATTTAGAGAAAGATGAATAATTTAGGTCAGAAACCGGAATTTATATCAAGAAAGGAAGAGCGCTGATTAAATAATGAATTAACAATCAGTGAAAGCAAATTAAAATTCTTTATTTTCTTTATTTATAATTGGCCTAACAGATTACAATTTGTTCAAAATATGGCAATGATGTATTTTATTATATATGCTTATATATCTTTGTGTATATATATATGCTTTCTATGCTTATATATAAGTGAAATGAGTAACAGCAATGATGCAAGACATGGGAGGGAGGACTTAGGATTTTATAAGATGTTCATACTATTATGAAGCAGTAAGTGTTGTTTCAAAATCAGCTTACATTATTTGTAAATATGTATTATAAACTCCAAGAAAAGAGAGAAAATTGAATCGTATAAAATTCTCAATTAAATCCACAAAGACAGAAAATGAGTGAAATATAAAAAAAGAAACAAAGAACGAGAGGCCAGGCACAGTGGCTCATGCCCCTAATCCCAGCACTTTGGGAGGCTGAGTCAGGTGGATCGTTTGAGCCCAGGAGTTTGAGACCAGCCTGGGCTACACGGCAAAATCCTGTCTCTACAAAAAAATACAAAAATTGGCCAGGCATGGTGGCATATGCCTATAGTCCCAACTACCTGAGAGGCTGAGGTGGGAGAATCAGTTGAGCCCAGGAGGTTGAGGCTGTTGTGAGCTGTGATTATACCACTGCACTCCAGTCTGGGCAACAGAGAAAAACTCTGTCTCAAACGAAGAAGAAAGAAGACGAAAGAAGAAGAATAAGAAAGACGAAGAAAGAAGAAAGAAGAAGAAGAAGAGGAGGAGGAGGCAGAAGGGCAACAAATAGAAAGTATTACAAATACAGTAGATGTGAATCCAACTGTACCTGTTATTACCTTGAACCATCAATGGTCTAAATGTACCAATTAAAAGACAGATTACCAGAGTGGATCCAAAAACAAGACCCAAGTATATGTTGTCTACAAGAAACTCACGTTAAATATGAAGACATACAGATTAAAAGTAAATAGGTGGAGAAAGATCCACTAGCACTAATCAAAAGAAAGCAGGAGAAACTCTGTGAACTTTAGACAGAGCAAACTTCACAAGGAAAGTTATCAGCAGTAAAGAAGATTACATGATGATAAATGGGTCAATTCTCCAAAGAGATGTAACAATCCTTAATATGCAGGAGCCTAACAACAGAGATTAAATATGTGAGGCAAAATCTGACAGAAAGGCAAGGAGAAATAGATGAATCCACTATTATAGTTGGAGACTTCAAAAATACATGAATACGGGTGAAAGATATTTCTATAAAGCACCATATATTGGGGCCTGCACATACACACACGTACACACATATATATATACAAATTTATATGTATTTTTATTTTTCCTAAATATAGTATCTACATTGTACAGACTGTAGTCATTAGCCAGATGTCTGTTTTGACTTAAGTTGGACAAAGCTCACTTTGGGGAACTGTGAGGCATCCTAGGGGATAACGCATCCTAAGGGCATGAAAACTTTAGAGTCACAGCAAGTTTAAGCAAGTGAAAATGTGTAGAGATTCTGAGTACAGCATGGTGCGATACACAGGTCTAACAGGATGAGAAGGTCCTATTTATAGAAACCTAAGGCAGCTGTTCTCTGAAAACTCTCTGTGACACTGGCATCCTAGATGTCTTGCTTAAGGGAGCTCTGACAGAATGTAAGAGAAATGCAGGTCTTTTTCCACCCCCCAACACCCTGCAGCTTCAAGAGTCACAGCTGAATCAGGGGATAGAGGTGTTTGGTGCACAATGGACATCAGAAAGGAAAGAAAGAAAAGAAATATGGGGGATTGTGTGGCAGCTAGTTAACACAGTTGGCCATACTTGCTTGAAACACTCACCAACACGCTGAAAACTATGAGCCAGGATAACAGAGCCCAGTAGTGACCACAATTACAGCCTCATTTAATACCCACAGGCAGGTGACCTCTAGGGAAGCTTACGGGATGTAAAGTCTACACCTCCACATTTTCTTATGAAAAAAGCAACTGGTGCCCCAATCAAGAGGTAGTCCAAAAATCGCCATATAAAATAAAGGCAGATTTTCTTAATTTTTTTTTTTTACATTTATAAACACAAAGGCCTCGAGCAGAACAGAAAATCAATGTAAAACGAGAAGGTGAATACAAGTCTCCTGCTTTTGCAATCAAGTATTCTGCCTGGAGAACACTGCTTTAGGGAACACAAATAGAAAACAATGAAAGCTATTCATCAAATAGACAACGTCCCTCTACTCCTCCTTTCCCAAGAACTACACTGAACTGAATGGGAAACTGCTTTCTCTGTCAATGATCACACCAGCACCTACTGAAAAGAAATAAGAAAAACTCCTAAGCTTTTGTATCACCTACTGTGGGCAAGCTTCTAGAAAGCTACTTCCTTAGACTAACATTATTTGGGGAATGAAAATGAGGAAAGATTGGAAAGAGGGAGAGGAATTAGGGTAGGTAGTTAAAAAATACTGAAAACAGTACTTCATTTTACAAGAAGAAAGAAAAAATAAGGCCGGATGTGGTGGCTCACGCCTGTAATCCCAGCACTTTGGGAGGCCAAGGTGGGTGGATCACCTAAGGTCAGGAGTTCAAGACCACCCTGACCAACATGGTGAAACCCTGTCTGCACTAAAAATGCAAAAAAAAAAAAAAAAAAAAAAATAGCCGGGCATGGTGGCAGGTGCCTGTAATCTCAGCTAGTTGGGAGGCTGAGCACGAGAATCGCTTGAACCCAGGACCATGCCATTGCACCCCAGTCTGGGCAACAAGAACAAAACTCCGTCTCAAACAAACAAACAAACAAACAAAAAAAAAAAAAAAAAAAGAAGAAAAGAGAAATAGAAAATAAAAATATAAAAATATAAAGAAAATAATTGATCTTGCCTCTGCTTTCTTTAAATTTATATTATACTTAGACTGCCCATTGCAAACAAACAAAAAGAGAAAGAAAAAAACTTTAAAGTTTGGGCAAGACAGTACTTCCTAGTGTGCTGGAAGTAATTTTTAAACATCTTGTTTGAAAACTAATGAATTAGTGAAGCAAGAATGTGGGCTTCTTTCTGCTCACTATGACTCTGCCTGAGTCACTGGATTTATAAAAGACCAGAGTCACGCCTGAAGTTTCTCCAGTGATGAAATAACCACACATACCCATATTTAGAAATCAGATGTTATTTCTTTGTGAGTTGAATTTATAAAATTGGTAATTCAACACACATTTACTAAGAAGGCCTGACTTATAAAAAATGTTGCTTTTCCTTAGAAGTTAGGGGTTAAACATATCTACAGGGAAATCTGAAAAATTATTTTACTAAAATTTTATATATCCATCTTGTAACTTACCATTTGGCCGTGAAGATACTTTAACGCAGATAAGCTTAAATAACCTTGCCATGTCCCCTTATGCTGGGCTCATCTAGCAGCTGTCTACCATCCTTATGCAGTGGTCATCTGGCACTGGAGTTACTGACCATTGCTGATGAAAAGCAGACAAGAAGGTCAGCCCACTAAACCTGCGTGGGGTCCTGACTTCACCTGGGCTCTAACACACTCTCAGTTCTATCACATAGACCGCACACGCCACACCATCCCAGACCAACTATCACAAAACTTTAACATTGGCTCCTTTTAAAAATGCCATCTAAGTCTCTTTTCTTACAGAAAATAAGCCCATCCCTTTTTGGGGAAAAAATAAGGTTGGTAAGCAAGATCCTGCAAGTTTCTGGGGTTTCTCCTTCTCCATCTCCACTCAGTTAAAAAGGGTTCATATTGGTATCTTCTTGGTTGATGTTTCTCTTCAGCCCTGAGATGTTGTTGGTAGCCATTTTCTGTTACACAAAATGGAAAACAGCGAACGTTAATTTACAACTAGAGAGAACGGAGCAGAGGTATATAGATGAGCAGGAATGAGAAGAAAAGTCTTCCCCCGTTCCCTTTAACATTGCTGTGTTCAGTTTCCTTTTGCTCATAATTTCCAGCTCAATTCCGGGGTGTTCCAGAATCCTTCTCAAAATATTTCATCTTTTGTTACTTGGTTTTAGATGCACGACACAGAATATCTTCACTGCCATAGCCACTGTAAAATGTTCTACGTTTAGCAAATGTTATGTGTTGAATTTTGTTCTCCAAAAGATATGCTGAAGTCTTCATCCCCAGGAACTGTGAATGCAGTCTTATTTGGGAAGAGGGTCTTTAAGGATGTCATCAGGTTACGAGGAGGTCGGACTGAATTAGGGTGAGCCCTGATTTAATGTCTGGTGTCTGAATAAGTTGAGCAAAATTAGGACACAGACATGCAGAAGAATGCCAGGTAAAAACATAGGAAGAGACTCCCAGAGGAAAGACAGGATGGTGACAGAGGCAGAGATGGGAGCAATGCACCGAAAGCCGGGAGCGCCAAGGACTGCTGGACATTCCCAGGAGCTAAGAGAGTGAGGAGCAAAAGTGACCTCACCTTGATGTCAATCTGCCATGGTGACTTCTGATCAACCCCAGTTCCATGAATGCCTCCTGATTCCTACTTACTGTCCTTCCTGTAAGAACATGTCAATCTTAACATAATTGCACAAACTATAGGCTGTGATGTACATGGCATTCTTGCCTCTTCTGGATGGCTGCCTTGAGTTGTTCATACAGAGGATGTACACCTTTTCCCTATGAGCCTTGGTCTGGGGTAACAGATGTAGAGATCTACGTGTCTTGCTGCCACCCAAGACCACACTTCTGTCTATAAGTTCTCCAATAAATCACCCTCTACTGACACACTGGATTTGTTTGCCTTGTTCTTGGGTTTCTCAGCTGTGTTGGCATTTGGAGACCACTTTCCATATGCAGTCCTTGCACTGAACAGAGAGAGACATGGAACAGATGCTCCCTAGGAATCTTCAGGAGGAACCAACCCTGCCCACACCTTGACTTTGAACATCTATTAACCAGAACTGCGAGAGAATATGTTTCTGTTGTTTCAACCACCAAGTTTTAGGACTTTTGTTATAAAAGCACTAACAAACTAACACAGGAGACATATTAACAAGAATTTCTGCTGGGACCCTGAGACTAAAGGTCAAAGACACGGGCTCAAACCAAAGTCACAGATGTGGGAAGCAGAAGGTCTAGTCCTGTGATAATTCTCAACTGTCATACAACTATTACACATAAAGGACTCCAGTTAAAAGTCATATATCTTTAGTCTTCAGTTGACCTGCTTCTAGGTAGTAACCAGTTTATTTTAATCAGTCAAGTTTACAAATAATTTAAAAAATTATTAAAAACAAGTATGTTCCAGGTCTTTGCTATTGTACACAGGG